>JAOUQU010420292.1:0-10808 GCA_028566735.1 Ammoglanis amapaensis
GTGTGTGTGTGTGTGTGTGTGTGTGTGTGTGTGTGTGTGTGTGTGTGTGTGTGTGTGTGTATCGGTGAGTTGGTTCCCTGCATGTGTACATGTAACACTTTTAAGCTGCTTGGTAGCACTGCAGAGGTATAAATCTTTGACAAACTGCGGCAAGCGCCAATGCCCCAGCATTCTCACAGCAGTCTTATGAGTGTGGTTGAAAACATCCACACGTTTGTGCAGGTGTCTGTATTGCACGTGTCTGACATTCAGTTTTTTAAAAGAATCGATTCTTCTTTAAATAGGTGTTTTTACTAGTATCTTTTGTGATATGTTTTTGATTATTGATATAAAATCATGATGAAAAGAAACAGGAAAAAATGTAGAAACACCCTTTTCTACTAAAAACACCCTTTCTACTCTTTTCATGCCTGCATGCTTAAATGAAGATCACATTCATCAAGCTGATTAAGATTTAAATGTTTTATACATAATCTAGGCAATCTGAAAATAACGATGAATCATTATGTCATTTGCATTAGTACGGCTTGGACCACCAGCCTTTTCATTTCATGTCCAGAAATTAAATAATTCAAGAATAATAAAATGAGTTATAAATTATTTATACATTTAAAAAAGAAACCCACATAACAGACACGTTAATTTTTTAATGCCAAGTCTTTATTGGTCATCAGTGATACAGCAGTTAGATATAGAACAGTGCATAATCTACATTCAGTTCCTAAATTCATTAGAGCATTGTATAACCTAAACGGAGACACAATAGAAGAGCAATATTCCTAGCATAAACAATACACAACCCACACACTGATACTTACATTTCAGCAAGCTGCTGGTGGATTAAGGCATTTTTAATAACCTAAAGTGTTTTACTAACATTGACTTCTATATTTGTTAAAGATTTGGCTGGGGAAACCGGTTATAAATGACCACTAGTGGTATAGATTGTAGTTTTCAGCATTCCAGCATTCCAGCTTCAGTATCTTTTTCATCTTTTCCAAATACAGCTGACACATATAGAGCAGAACACTAACCTCCCAGTTACGTGTTTAAGCTTCTAAACAATTCAGTTATTGCTAAGATTAGGATTATTCTAATCGTCAAGAATGGAATGCCAACATTCTAACTCAGAGAGCAAACTTAATCAGGCTCTCTTCAAATGCTGGCAACATATATAGTAGTTGTGGCATAATACGAGCTAAACAGAAAGCAAAAAGATTAAAAGCTAGTTCCTTGTCACACATCACGTTTTCTAATCACTGGATAGTGTCTAGATTTTCTAGGTTATTCTGATTAGGCTATCTACTTCAACACATCACCTACACCACAGAGTAGATTGTGTACAAAAACTGTGCTATAGTACAATAGTTTGATCACAGTGAATAGTGCAGCAAGTCAGGCATGTGGTGTCGAGACCTGGCAGTGATCAAGTGTTAGTTGAAGGAAGATTATGCTAGCACTGATTGCGGGATTAAAATTACAACCAGACCCTTATCAAGCATATTGTACTAAGTGCTGCTGTTTAGTGAGTTTTGACATAATATTAAATCCAGTATTTGGAATAGTACGTCAGGTGTTTGGAAAATAAAATCCGCAATCCTAGGTAAGGTAACCCTGTGGCTTTTTATTTCTGGGGCACCAGCAAGATTGTTCTTTTCAGCTTGTGTTGTTTAAATTATTCTGCAGTGGGTCCCCAATGGCACATTAATCTCACTAACTGCTGCCCTGTTCAAGTAATGTTGTGAATCTGAAAGCTAAAGATTTGATCAATGATGATAAATTTGTGCATACATACTTATTATTTGTGCTGTCGTAATAAGACTGTGCTGTTTGAGAACATCAAATTAAAGGCATTCTGTTTTCGACACTATACATGTTACCACTTTTCAACTCCTTTGTCTCACCTCCTTTAAAAAGCACGGTAAAGACATTGCTGTTGAGATGTAAGAGATACTATCGCATATGTGCCCTGAAATATTAATGATAAACATACTACCACGCATACAAGCAGCATTTAAATATGAAGCAGCGTTTATGTCACATTTCAAATTTGTGACATTGTCTTAGAAAGCAGGCTTACACACGCTTCCTCCGAGACACTTAAGTGTGCTTGTAGGGTGTCATAGCTTCTGCTTTTGTAGACATGTGCTTAAATATCGACTAAAGTAAGTAGGTTAAGGAAGTCGGGAATGCCGTCCTTCCTATATAAAGATCCAAACCAATTATTTATTTGGAGACTTGTTAGAATTCTTTTGTCCACGTTCTTACATTTACTCTGGCGTATTAACGGCTTAAGATAAAAGACATGAATGGTACACAAAAGCTGTATACATATATTGGAAACGAACTTAATGAGCCAGTGGATGGTTGCTGGATGGTCCACATACATCTGCCATGCATACAGGATACAATCAACATGCATCAATATCGGCTGCTGCTTGCACTCAGCTCACGTTTTCAAGGTAAGGGAATTAGATTGGCACCACAATAAGTCTTGGAGAGGAATTTCGTGCTTTGGCAAAAGGTTTTGAGGAATGTATTCAAGAATGGGTTGTTCTCGGTTGAAATGTGAGGTGTAATCATACACATCTGTGAACTAAGGATCAGACAGAAAGTTCTAAATCATGTACAGTATACAAGTAACAGTTTTTCCATGGCACACATGCAATAAGGCTTATATACTGTTTCTGTCATTTTTTTAAAAATGTGTGTATGAGTCTTTTTGTGAATACATGAGCACTGTAAAAGACTAATGCAACGATATGAATGTGTGTGTGTGTGTTCTGTTGTTGTGAGTGCTGTAGTTAAAGTGGTGAGTGAATGTTAACACACAGATACACTTGATTCCTCTCTGAGACATTTCTAATTGAAGAGACTAATAGGGAATAGGAAGAAAGGGAGCACGGTGAGACTTAGTTTTTCGAGGCAACTTCATTGACATTTCCAGACTCTTGCTTTTCGGCCTTCTTAGATGGAGGATTGTCGACCGGCTTGTCCTCGTCCTCTTTGGTCTCCTTCTTGGCATTCTTGCTTGAGCTGGTATAAACACGGGACTGATAGGAGTAACTCTGGTTAGTGGAAACAGAGCTTGGCACAGGGTAGGCGATACCTGTGCATAGGCGAGTCTCCTCTCCTTCCAGAAGTTTCCTAACAGAGAAGGGAAATAAATGCTTAATTATATTTTGATTGTTTAATAAGTTTGTGCAAAACAAAGCTTTGTGCTAGGCTGAAGTAATTTTTCCTAGGCTGTGTTTTTTAAACACAATCTTGAGTTGACCAGACTACTAACTTGATAAATAATAGATAAATGCTAACTCTAAAAGTGGGGGATTATTGATTCCTTTTAGATTTATTTATTTTTTTAGATTTTTTTAACAACCTATATGTATATGATTTAATTTTGAGTTTTAAGGTTAACATGAGCCAACAGAACTAGCAAAAATTATATTACAGTATCTTCTCTTGCATACCTAAATGGTGTTAGTATGGTTGCTCTCTTTATGTAAACTATCACTACATATTTTTTCTACTGTTGTGATCTCAGCATCACTAGTACAGCAACATTCTGTTTACCTATAAGCAGCAATCTCTATATCCAGAGCCATCTTGACATTTAGAAGGTCTTGGTATTCCCTCAGGTGGCGAGCCATCTCACTCTTGGTGGTCCTCAGATCATTTTCCAGGTCACCAACTGTCTCCTAATAAAGATAGAGAATTGTTTCACAAAATATCCCTTTAAAATATCACTGTGTTTCAACATTTTTATACTTTTTCTTTGCAAATTGCAAATTTTATTTAGTTTGGGTGAATCATAACATAATATAACATCACAACAAACTGCAGTGTTATGTATATTGTAAAACCTTAATTTCAAATGACTTATATGCGCAGACTACATTTAGTTCAAAACAAAGTGTTTGAACTTTAACTCCAGGTTGGAACGCATCACTGGAATAAAACAAGCATTTAACATGTAAGTTCATGAACGAGATGGGCAACGTTAAGGTCATTTTAGTAGTTTCAGTATTAGTGGAGAAACATGACGCCGTTGGTCAAGAGATGCAGGTTAACGCCCTTTACAGGTACACACCATGATCCGCAGTCTTCACGTCATTCAGTTAACCTTATTCTACTTTTTGACAAAAAAAAGGTTAAAAAAGAAAGCAAAAATAAAATATTTACAGCACTTAGCTGTGTTCTATCCACAAAGAGACTTCACACTGAAAACATCAAGCAGTTCAGGAAAGGGTCCGACAATTGGTGGCTCTAATTTATAACCTTTACATTTTCTATACACTAATCCCGTCCGTACTTTTGTATGTACATGTTTTTAGTCTGTATTGGCAATCTTAACAATTAACTTTACAGTAAAACGTCCGACATCCCCCAAAAGTCGAAGCTTTATGACTAACCTGTAGGCCGAGCACCTCAATATTGTGGCGGTCCTCCATCTCTCGGATCTGCCTCTCTAAGGATTCATTGGTGCCACGTAGACCCTCGATCTCGATCGTCCTGGACTGCAGCTGCCTCCTAAAATCATTGACCTCTTCTCGGCTGGCTCGGATGGCCTCGTTGCTGCGGTTGGCCTGCTCGTTCAGATCAGCAAACTTGGTGCGGTACCACTCTTCAGCAGACTGCAGGTTCTTGGAGGCGATAGACTCGTACTGACCGCGGATCTCCTTGAGGGCGGAGGTCAGGTCAGGCTTGGACATCTCCATCTCCACAGATACCTGAGACGCTTGGATGAGGCTGGTGAGCTCGGCCACCTCTTCATCATGCACCTTGCGCAGGAAGGCGAGCTCGTCCAGCAGAGACTCGACCTTCCTCTCCAGGTCGATGCGCGCCAGCGCCGCGTCGTCCACGTCTTTGCGGAAAGCCTGCAAGGTGCGCTCGGCTTCTTCACGGAGACGCGCTTCTTCCTCACATCGATCCCTGAGTTTCTGCAGCTCCTCATCGGCGGCGTCGCGGTCGAACAATGCGCGCTCCCGTTCCGCGCACACCTGCTCGAGCTGTGCCCGGAGATCCCGGATCTCCTGCTGGTAAAGCTCGGCGAGGCGCGATGGCTCCGACTGGCGCTGACGCAGCGCCGCCAGCTCAGCCTCCAAAGCCTTATTCTGCTGCTCGACGTGTCGCACTTTCTCAATAAACGTAGCAAACCGGTCGTTCAGACCCTGCATTTGCTCTTTCTCGTTCGTGCGGATGATTTTTAACTCATTACTCTGAGCTGAGCTTTGCGCAAAGTCAAGCGTGTCCAGAGCCATCGGGTTCGAGTACCCGGCGCGCCCGGGGCGCTTGTATGAACTCACGGATGAGCCGGTGGTCCTAGACACGGACCTGTAAGCACCCATGGTTCTAGCATCTCTCATCCTGTTGGGAGACGTCGAGAAGCGCGGAGAGTCGCCGAAAATCTTCCTATAAGAGGAAGACGAGTAGATGTCGGAGTTGTAACTCATCTTGGACACGGGATGGATGAAAGGAGCGCGGGATGCTCAGCACGACCTGTTTTTATACCAGTCGGACGGTCCCAATCGATGCCACCCCACATAGAGGTATAATATATACACATCCAAGCTCTCATGCATATCTTTTAACAGAACTTGAAACGCTCTCTTTAAACTTTTGATAACATTTATGGAGTAGATGTAACTACTTTCCCCCCAAAACTAGACTGCAGGGGTGCGCAGATGGAACTGTCCGTTTTTGCGCAGTACTGATGTCAGCAAAAAATGTCCTCATCATACTGCCTGGTAGGGTTGCTCCAGGAAAATCCATCCAGCCCTTTGGTTTACAGTATTATTGAATAAATCTCAGATTAAATGAGCATTAAATTGGCACAACTGCCAGTCAAAATTAAATCAGACACGCCATTGAAAAGTAAAGGACATTTCTTCCCATGATTCAGCACCTTGATTTTAACGAGGCAGATATTTAATCACAATTAAGCAAGGATAAAAATAAGCTATAATTACTTTTTGGTTCTTTTTATAGGCTATTAACATAAGACCTTCCTTAAGTATGCACAAGATTAATAGCCTCGAACAGCCTACAGCTTATATATTGCTAAATTTAGCAGCATCATTCTGCAACTCGTCTATGTCGTCTGGACCGGAGTGTAACTGCAATGCAATGCTGCTCTCTGTAGGACGTCAAGGTGCAACACCCAACGTTTGAATAGAATTGTAAGCAGATGTTTAAGCTCGATCCTGTGTGTAAACTCAACACATTGCACAGCTGCATCGTGTCCTAAAACTCAGCACAGTTGGTTGAGATCATTGGTCGGTTATAATGCACTTTATAGTTTGTAAATAGTACATAGTAGTGGAACCAGGACTGATGTTATAAACCTCTAGTTCAGGTGTTCTCTCGGACCAACTTTTAAAAATGACTTCAATAACACGTAAATTAAGTTTTATTTAATAAAGTTTTAAATGGATAGAATCGTTTAGAAATTGTTTTCAAAGAACACTGTGCATTAATGAAAACTAAATTATCAGTCATTTTAAATGTTTGCCCCCCCCCCACACACACACACACATCATATATATATGATGATGATGATTTTACCCTTACAGTCGAACTCGACCCTGGGTCACTCCGTGGACCGTTACCGATCCCAGAGTATATCGGCAATTACATTTTACAGGGTAGGTTGCCAGTTCTTTCCCCAACCCCGTATTTCTACAGGTATCATGTGTGTGACTACTGGACAATTTCCACATTTCTGATCAACCTAGTGCATGTTTTTGGATTGTGGGAGGAAACAGGAGTACCCGGAGGAAACCCACGCTGGCACGGGGAGAACATGCAAACTCCACACAAAAAGTCCCCAGATAATGTAGGGGTACCTTAAAAAGAAAAAAAAGCAAGGCTACTAATACAGCATCTCAGGATTATGATACATTTTAGATTTGGAAGTCTTTGTTCAATTTTGTACATATTTAAAAGCAAGGAGGGTGATTTGAGTCCATGAAATTGTTGTACCAGAAATATTGTTTGCAGTCCTTCTCTTTAAAACGTTTTAATGATCTCGTCGTAACAATTTCTAACGCATATAAAACCATTTAAACAGAACACAGTGAAAATAATGTTTACTGGATGTTACTTGTAAACAAGTGTCCTGTCCGTACGTTAGCCCCGCCCAATCAACCCTAAGCTCCGCCCACTCTGTCCAGTATTAAGTGTCCTGTCTAGTTGGGCTGTAGTGCAGTAGAGACTTTAACATCTGCTGTACGGTACAGTCGCTTTAACAGCAAACAAAACAGCACAGCACAGCACAGCCGACACGAAGCACAGCTGCCCTCTTTCACACTGACACATACCCTGTACACCTACCGCGCATGCGCACATGTCAGCCTGTGCAGCAGCTGCTTTCTGCTTCAGTAAGAGGTGAGTGAAAACAGCGACTTATCATTACACACAAACAGCGTTTTATTGTACAATTCACTGGCTCACAGTTCGCGTATATCAGCGCTAAAGTCATGCGGATATAAAGTCGTGTCTTTAAAGCTTTTGTATAAAGTGTGGTACAATATTTTAAAAACAAAAAAGGTCGCACTTTGACATTTTGCAGCTGCACAAAAATGCGCATACAGCTGGTTACCGATTCACAAAACAAACGTCATTATTCATATACAAGTCTCGTGTCAAACTAAGTTTATTATTTTTTTCCGACAATGAAATAGATCGTAAACTACAGCTCGTTCTGCTCCCATAGCTACCCGTTATTGTTCGGAATCTGTCCAGTTTAAAAAAAAAAAAACAGAAATCTACATAAAAACAAACTAAAAAAACTCTCCCAAACGCGACGACGTGAAGTTTTATTAGATGAACGACCAACGATAAAGTAGCTAAATGAACTAGTAAACATGATGTTGTAAACTGCTGCTGATTCCTGCTTATTGAGGAAAAAGAAAAGAATCAAATACAGTTTGCAACGAATCACAAAAGAGTCGGTTCTCTGACTTTAGGCTAAACGATGCGAGTCTACAACGCATACGTTTTAAATACAAATACATGTAAATAAAAACAACTGACCTTTTGAAATAACACGCTTTTGGTTAAAATGGGAAAATAAAACTACTCGTCTTCGTAGTCTGACTATTTAAAAGACGTTTTAATTCCTGTTGACCTGGTGCTAGTAAGTCATCCCATTCACCATACAATTATAACTGCTTAGTTACGTTATTATTATTATACTTTTTCCTTTCAGAATCAAGCTGTGTGTGTTTTTATTTTCAGGAAATCGAGTATTTATTGCTTATTCGCTAAAAACTCGCAACACAAAATCAGAATTGTTATCTAATAACATTCCGGAGAGTTGATTCCGAGCCGACTCCGAGTCCGAAGCTCCATCAAGAGTCGATTCTAAAGCAAATATTTTTGAGGACCAAAATATAATAAATAATAATAAAGTTTCAGTTCAAACTTTCTGTCCCTGACAGCAGTAGAGGTTAAGATAACGTGTCACGTAAACAAAATATAATAAAAAACAATGGCATCAGTAATGTAGTTAGTCAGAAAGCTTATAATGCATATGTTAATAATGCAAAACTGTTATTGTTGAGGTGTGGATTCAAATAATGGAATAAAGATGACCCATTTTGTGTTGAAAACAGCAACCCATTTTAGATCCCGCTTTGCCAGAAGTCATTCTTTGGCCTATTTTTATCATGGCTTTATTTTGTCTATTTCTTTTTTCTCGTCTGGAATGTAAAATCTGCCATCTTAATTACATTAAAGCACCGATGTAAGATTAGTAAAGTATCCCAGTGGTTGAGTGAGTTTACCAGAATGCCTTGTGACATAGTCTTCATGCTGGGAAACACTGTTCCTTACCCCCTAGGCCACAAGCGTGTTTGTTCAAGTCAGCATTTTCAAGACAGAATGAGGCTAAGTGGTTCTCGGTGTCACTTCACAGTAGGATGGTCCTGGGTTTGATCCTGGTGGGGCAGTCCAGGTCATTTCTTTGTGACGTTCTGTGGAAATACAAAAATATCAATGACTGTGCTTAATAAAATGTGTTCTGATGAAATTTGTTTCCTGAGTAACCATTTCCTGTCATGAATGAAGTCAAAACTCGTCTTTATGGCGAAAAAAGTTAATAAAGCGAACAGATAATTGGGTCCTAAATCTGATTTAGTTTAGATTTCATCAGCACTCTGTTTAACAATCAAGGCTAAACATGTTTTATTTCAGCCACTCAGACAAAGCCGTTAATCAGTATTCATACATTTCTGAGGACTGCTATATAATTGAATTATGTTATCAGACCAACTAATCTGTTGATTGCTTTCTAAAAGGTAACGAAAGCCATTTACAACACATATTAGCTCCTAATTATCCTACCAACAACCACTTCCAACAAAAAACAACAGTTAATAAATCTAATTCTGCAGTAAATGCTTTGTTAAGGTTTGAATTGTAATTATTTTTATTCTGGAGTGGATTGTTTAAAGAAAAAGAAAGTAATTATAGCAAAACAATTCATCTTTAGAACATAATGTTTATTGTGTAATAATTTAGCCGTCATTGGCCTGGGAAGATGTGGTTCTACTACTTCCATTACTGGGCATGAAAGCAAAACCTCACTCCTCCCAATTTCTTGCACTGTCACTGGTTACAACTGTAAGTCTTTTTGACTAAATCCGTTTTTGAATTATGTTTAATATAAACCATTGAAAAATGGGTCATGTCACGATGACCCCATTTCTTGAACGGATTCTTATTCCAGCTTAAAAACCTTTTTCGGTGAAAATAGTTGATGATTACTGATGAGCTGTAATGTTCGTTCTGTAATATTCCATTTATTCTGGTTTTTTTTTAGAATAAACTTTTGAAGACAATGGATATAAAGGTGACTAAGTCGTGGAGCGACCGCCTTCAACACTATGCAGACCTCCCAGCAAACATGGATGGCTTGGCTATGAAGAAGTACAGACGTGAGGCATATCATAGGTATGGATAGAGATAAACAGTTTAGTAATAATAAGCCTTGAAATGGTTTGAGTGAAATCACAAATAGCAAGGTACAAGGCCGGCATCCACACTGTGATGTGATCTAGCTCACCACCACATAATGACTACTACCAAGTAAAAGCTGAAGCAGTTGTTCTCTTTTTATCACATGGTAACACGTCACTGACTTACTGTTTAGTCTGCTGCATTTAATCAAAAATGATCACTCATGAATCTTAAGATCATTTCCTTTAAATGAAATATCTGTTTCAACACATCTTTCAACAGAACCCTTCCATCCTGACAGGGTGAATCACTTCTGTGTAGATCCCCATCTGATTGATAGAGCAGGCGCAGGACCAGCACAATAGATGACACCCCTCAAATGCTAATATCTAAAATTATTATTAAAGTTATTGTGTTCCTTCTAGTGTGTCGAGTCGAAAAGAACTGTTCTTAAAAAGGTTGGTGGCTGGCTTTATGTGACTTGGAGGTAGATTACTTAAAGTTGTGTTAAAGTCCTGTGAAAGAGTATTGATACCTAAGAGATCTTTCTCTTCATTTAACAGAGAAAGATTAACTTGTCATGTTTGAATAATGCTGATGGCAGATTTAATCATTCATAACAAGTTTGGTTAGCCGGATACTCCCAAGGGATGATACTGTGATGAAACAATTTGAATCTGTTTCATCAGGCCGTCATGTTAAACCAGTTTTGTCATGCATTGTTTTCTGAACTAAAGCTATTTCCAGGTCATAGCTATGAATTTATTGCTACTAGGGCTGACGGCAAATAATCGATTAATCGTTGGTCGACCCAAAAAATTACTAGTCGACCAAATTCCATTGGTCGA
>JAOUQU010420303.1:0-10807 GCA_028566735.1 Ammoglanis amapaensis
ACATAGTAAGTATACCTATATAATCAATACATAGTAAGTATACCTATATAATCAATACATAGTAAGTATACCTATATAATCAATACATAGTAAGTATACCTATATTAACAATTTTATTTACTAATCTGCAAAGAAAATATTATATTCATGGTACATTTATTTTCTTGATTTTACATGTCTTATTTTGCAAATTCATTAATTTGTGCACTTCTTATGTACTTGACAAATTTGTGCTATTTTTATCTTCTATACAGTGTTTTCATTAATTAATTATACTTCTGCTTTCTAAACATATTTAAATATTCTACAGGCTTGAATGAAAGCTTTTGCTCAAACAATAGCATTCCTTGTTTTTTGATTTTGCAACCAAAAATAAATGTAACTATTACTCAGGCAATAAACTGTTATAAAGAGGCAACCATAATAATCAGTGTTTTATTTATATTTAAATAGCTGTTTTTATTTGTAGATTTTAGATTTGATCTATTTTGAAGACTTTTTGAAGACTGAAGAATTTTGCATCAGTATTGTTCACTTTAAAATGTGAGACTTCACTGAACAGGCTAAAGACAATAATAACAAAGGAAGAAATGGAACAGAAGATTAAACGTGGTGCTAATCAAAGGAATACTGAACAAATCAAGATTATTGAAAAGATAAAAAAAATAAAATAAGCCAAAATTCATGTTGTTTAATTATTAAAATAAGACTTTAGAGTAGCACAAAATAGATTTGGAGACAAATTAAAGCCCTAGACTCATTATATTGCTAGTTTTATTGGATCAGAAAAGGCACAACCTCATCCTAGATGGATTTGATTCTGCTAATATGTTTATAGGATTTATATACTTTAGTTTGATACATTTTAGACATAATAAAGAATTATTACTGAAAAATGATCAAATCTGCGTTCATGTTGAGACGTAATTGCTGTTTGGGTCTTCACATAATAAGAAATATGAAAAAGAAACTGGCCTAATCCTGTTAGTTCCAATCTAGTATTTCATTTGATAAATTCTTAGGGTAGCAGTCTCTGATTTGATGTTGGGATCTAGACTGGTTGAGGAGATGGGGAGGGGGGTTCCGTTAGAAGCCCTCATATGTTGTTCAAATGATTTGACCTTCATGTGCATTATGCGTTAAAGTACTCTGCAGGGAAGGTGTTACACCTGCTCTATGTGCTAATGGAATGCAAAGTACATACGTTTGAATTCACACTTAAAAGTAAATAGACAGATGCAATCTTGTATGTCAGCATTTTTAATTTGTCATTTTGTGCACATTTTCTAAAATAAAAGTACATGCTATGTCACTTAAATGTTATATGGTGTTCAATTTGTTAACCTAGAAAGCTGCTGTCATGTCTTGAACTGTGTTATTTACTTTATATCTAATTTGTTCATCAAACTAATTTAGCTTCCGTGTTAACCACCATTATATGTGTTTTTGAATAATTTTATTTTTCTATATATTTTTCTAATTCAGCCACAATGAATGTTTAGAAGGACTGTAGGAGGAAACCAGTTCATGGCTAAAACCCACACAATTTAACTACAAAATACCCAGGAGGTCTAGAATGATCAACCTTAGAATCCAGAACATTTGTGCTATAAAGCAGGCCACTGTGCAGCCTGCTTAGAGGTTTAGAATGAAGGAAGGATCACAGAGTGATCACATACAGTCAGTTTAAACCCTGGTAATATAATCTGGCACAAGTTGAGATGTACCGGCTAGAGGTGAGATGCTGGGTTCCTAATGAAAGAATTGATATGTTAGAGAGTTGAATATATTACCTGGATCCCATTTACATTATTAATGAAAATCTTCGGACCAGTTAAAATAGCATTTTGCACTTTTGGATATTGAACCAAGTTGAACAAGTTACAATAGGTTTATGGACTTAAACATGTCCATGATGTTATTGGCTCTTACATAAAGAGATCTTACTAGTTTAGTTCTTGCCAGTTTAATCAGTTTCAGTGTCAATTTCTTTCGGTTTTGAACTGTTACTTTTATGCTAATAAGCTGTTGCTGGAAATGCTCTTAATCACATTTTAATCATGTTTAATACATTTGAATGTCAGAAAATAGTTTTTTATGCACTTTACTTCCCGAAATTATAGCTATAAAATGTATATTGCATAAAACACTGTGCTAGTTGTTAACATTTAGCTCGTGCTTGACACTGCTAGAAATACAAAACTGTAATATTTACATATCATTTGTAAATTCAGATCCTACATAAACTTTAGATCAAGTTCACACTATTTTTTTCTTTTAGCCCTGTGAAGCTCTACTTTGAACCTAAGTAGAGATCCAATAGTGCAAAATGTTATTTCTTGCCATTTTTAACTGGTTTTAAGAGTCACTGGTCTTCCGATTCAATTAAAAGCAACAATTCTGCTAGCAAGTCTATAAAAAGCAGATAGTGAAAAGACTGACAATTGTTTTACATCTTTAATTGAATTTGGTACAAATCTTGTACACGAACTGCATAGCATAATGTCCCTGTTTGATGTGGTATTAAACTAAAGCTGGCCGCCATTCACAGCAAATGTGAATTTGCTTCCAAGAGTTTGTAATGTAATATTTTTAAAAGGAAGGCCTTTTACATTTCATTTGCAATTTTAATTGTTAAGCTGTTAATGAATTTGATTAGTTGTTTAGGAAGTAGAAAAATGTCTAACTTGTACAGCCAGAGCTGCCCAGCATGACTTTAATCACTTTCCTGTAGTCAATCTATTAAATTCAATTTAGATCCTTTAAATAGCTTTTCAGAGTCATGGCTTGCTTTCAAATGTATTTAATTACTATTAATTGTGCTTTATATTTGCAGTTAGCCTCTGTCTTTTGAAAAACAGATTTTATCATTCACACAACTGGGTGGCAAGGTGGCTTAGTTGTTAGCACTGTGATCTAACAGCAAGAAGTCCGGGTTTGATTCCCGGGTAGACTCGAGGTTTTCTGTGTGGCGTTTCCATATTCTCCCCGTGTCTGCATGGGCTTACTCCAAGCACTCCAGTTTCCTACCACAGTCAAAAACATGCAAGTAAGTAACTGTTTTCAGTGATGAGACATGTCATGAATGTTAAAAGCTATATACATAAATACATATCCACACAACTGAATGATAAGCCCATGAGCTTATAGAGGGGAAAACATGTTCATGGCCACACAGTGACACATCCCATTCGAAACAGTGCATTGCAATAGTGATGCAAGTGAAAGACTTTCTGTAAGCAGACACCTAGCTAGTTGTTACGCAGATGATATTGAGGCATGTATGCAAAAAATATATCAGTGAAAAGAAGTGATTGCGTGATATGTTCATATGGCAAAGACTATGCACACAAGAATTTGGCACTTTTAACCTTAACACAGTTTGTTTTGTAAAAGGCTAAACAAGTCATCTGGATGTTTTTGGTGCCACAATAAAGTGCACATCCCTAGTAGTTACTAGACTACAAAACAGCCAAGCCATTGGGCCATTATGTTTGTAGGTCAGGTAAGTTGACCAGATCTGCTGTCATCTACATTATACAAGCTTGCATATAAAGAAGTAATCAAAAGAGAAATAAAATACTTTAATACATTTAATTTGTAAAAGCTGATAACATTTTTAAAGCCTAGATTTACTGTAGATTGAGCTGTATGGACAGTAACTGACAGTAACAGGCTTATGCCGATTATATTATGGATTGAATGGCCATTAACTGAACTATGTACATTTTTTTACTGATGTATTACTCATATATATTATCCACTCCGAGGATTCTCATAGAACTTCTTCACAGAACTTCTCACAGAACACTGTATTCATTCTAAAGAGATTTTTATGGCTGGGAACTGATGTTTGTCAAGAAAGACTGAATTGTTGTTCTAGTTCATTCCAGAACTGTTGAGTGAGGCTGAGGTCAGATCACTAAAAAATAAAAATATTCATCAGGAAAAGGCTTTTTTTAAACTGTTGCTGCAAAGTTCAAAGCTTATCATTTTCAGCATGCGGGCTAGTCTTTGTATTTGGAGTTTTTAAATTGAGTTTTAATTATTTTGTCCACATATTTTCTTATGGATTTCCATTCTTGCATTAGAAAAAATGCGGACACTTACGAATACTAAGTTTTTAATAATAATTGGAGCTGTGTTTCAGAACGACTGCACAAAGTCCAGCTTTTTCCATTGTCCAGACAGGTTTGCAGTTGTGCATTTGACTTGAAACCTGCAGTGCTTGCAATAGTGTCTCAAGTCATGATTTTGCTACATTTACAATAATTTATTTCTGACATTTTGCTTTAAATCATGGTTGTTTCACTAATTAAACACTTTCCTGGGAAGTTTTTATATAACAGCACTTTATTTTACATACCACATTTATTTGTAACCAAACTTAAGCTCTAAGGTTTTGAGATTTTTAAATTCTGTTTTGCCACAATAAATCAGATCCTGCATAATTAAACTTATGTTGCATAACTCGTTCTTATGTAGTCTAGTCAAGTGTGAAAGGTGAGATAAAGTCTTAAGTGCATAATCCCTCACAGATGTGAGACACATTAAAAACAAAAATACACATATTAATTAACATACAAACTAGCACCACATTAGGATATTAGGATATTTTGAGGTGATATAATTATGAAAAAAAAAGTTATAGAAAGTCATACATATATGAGATTGTACATGATATTACTTATTATACTTACTAACTATACATGCCATTTTACAAGATAGTTAGGTAATATTATATATGGTATGTTTGCAGGTGTGGTGGAAATAGTTCCAATGAGTTAAGTGCAGAATGAGTTGTATGGAATTGTATGGTGTGGATTACCTCAATAGTGACATTAAAGTGCTGAATAATTAGCAATGTTGCATCCAAGGTCCTGGGTTTGATTCCGAGATGGGGTGGTTCATTCTGTTTGGACTTTTGTCTGTTTGAACTATATTCCCAGTGTCTGTGTGCTTACCCCAGGAGCACCGGTTTTCTGCCACAGTCCCAAAACATCCAGGTGAGAGAAGTTGGAAATACAAAATTGTCCACGAGTTGTGTTCGATATAAACTTGAGTTGATTAATCTTAAGTAGTTAATTACCATTTAATCAAAAATACTAATAATACATTTACTTACCAAATATTTGCATTTATTATTTAACAAACTATTTGTCAGGAATGATATTCTGTAATAAAAGATCCTGTAGGTACAATTAACTAAACTTTTTTGTTTAATTTCTTGATTATTTTTTAGAGTCTTCCAATGGCTTTTCACATCAATAACCAACATAACTGCTAGAGCTGTATTCAGAACAGAAACACTTTAGTTTTGAAACGTGTTGTTAAAAAGATTATAATTGCTACACCAGAGGAAGTTGAGATTTGTGAGCTCATTTATTTTGAATAGGATGTTTTGCTTTGCAATTTGTGAGTTTAACAATGACTTGTTTCAAGCTACTACATTAAGAATTACCTCTAAGATGTGAAGCCTCTAAGTTTATTTGAAGCATTATGAATTGTTTAGTGGTTAATCTTCTTCTGCACACACACACCCACAATCACCACGCTGCCTCAAACATTTTAGGGAGTGCAGACTGTATATAAATGTTAAAGTCTGAGTTGAAACGTGCTTCCACACAAAAACCGAAAGAGTTGACACTTGTTTACTAGTTGTACTACCATAGCAGAAGTGTTATTACACTGCTGGGTCCTTGAGCAAGATCCTTAACCCTGTCTGCTCCAGGGGCGCTGTACATTGGCTGACCCTGCGCTCTGACCCCAACTTCCAGACAAAAAGTTGGGATATGCGAAAACCTGCAATTTCCCCACGGGGATTATTAAAGTATATAAAATAAAAAAAATAAAAATAAAATTATTATGCATTATGTTCTATATTTTAAAATGGGGCATTTTGCCCTATTTGTGCTGAATGTTTACAGTACAGTTGCATGACAGCTTCATGTGACAGCAAAATACGTTAAGTCACAAGACATTTATCATAGATGGTGCACTTAAAATATTCAGGTTGCTCAAAATAAAATATTAAGTATATAGGTTGGTTTTTGAAATGGTTTATTGAAACGCTGCAGCTCTATGCTTCTGCATAGTGCCTGATAAGCAGTTGAATTCCATTACATTAAATGTGTTATTATTGACATGATATTTTTACTTATCGCATCTTATATTACTGACATCTTAAATCATACTCTTAGATTGCATCCGTAAACCTATTGGTACTGCCCAAAAGTTCACGGCTCATTGTTTATCTTGCAAAGTCTCTTAGAATGGATTCCACAGTAAAGTCTTTTGTCCACATATTATGGCCATGTGTTATTTATAGATTTAATTGTAATTGCAACCAATCTATACATAAAAAAGGCTGAAGAACCATATGGACTGTATTTAAAACATGCTGAGTAAAAGTGAATTATTTATTTATTATTTTGGTAGTGAATACAGTTGTCCATTTATACATTTCAGGGAGAACCCACTAAACACCTGAGCGAATGACCAAGAGTTTTTATTTTATTGAAGACTCATATTGCTGTGTGGCACTAAATACACTTGCTGAGCCTCTGTCCAGCTATATTTGATTTATTTTTTTAATATCCGACCTTTCATTGTGATACTTTCTGATGGATTGTTTTATTATTCAGACACCATGCACATTTAGACACATACACACAAGATTAATGTTTTACTGTTTATTTTGGTATTATTCAAGTTTGGCAGCTGACTGAGCAGAAAGATGTAATCTCTGGAACAAATGAGAGGTCTTAATTAACAGCCGGCTTTGCCCTGTAAAACATTACATTTGTGGTTAAGCATTAAAAAATTGTGAGTGATAATGATTTATAAACATACATATCAGTATCTGAACCATTAATACTTTATAAAAACAAGGGTTTGGGTGATTTGTGGAAACCCGGTGGTTATTAATAAAAGCGTCACAGATCAATTACCACACTATAATGATCAATGCTATTAACTTAAAACTGTAAATTTGATTTACTGTGATGAGGAAGTGAAAAATGAAGCAGATGATGCAAAGAGACATGGAATAATTTCAAAATGGTTATTGACTGATGTGCCTCATTGATGCCAATTACCAATTCTTTACGGCTAAATAAGTGAGTCACTCGATCATTGTCGTCTCCTGTGAACACCATCACACAAACCCTTAACTCCACTTTGCAAAGTGCCCAATTACTCCACCTGGCCAATCCATCAAGACTAGCCCTGGCATCTTGGGCTATTAGTTTCCATGCCGTAAACTGACAACAGGCAAACTTTGGTTTTCATCATTGTTTGTTTTGCCCTGCTAATGAAGAACTTGCACTCCCATATCATTGCTGTTCCTGGCTCATGTAGCCATGCCAAGTGGCATCTAATCAGTGATGAATTAAATAAATTCATTCAGATTGGGAATTCCTGAATGACAAGTCAAGTAATTGAACATCTTTGCATTTACTTTATTTTATTTATAATATGAATTAGATTATAATTCACACATGTTCTTAAATTTCAGACCTGCAACACATTCTAAAACTTACAGTACAGCAGTTGCGGCTTTGTGATGTTTTCTCCACATGTGTTGGCAACCAAAGATACAAAGCAACTTCTGTATGCTTTTGTCACATTACCTTTTTTAAAATTTAGTATTAAACACTTAATTGTGAAAACATTTGACTGATATTAAAGCTATATTCTGACTGATGATAAAGGTGCAAAAAATAAGTACAAATGTGAACAAAAATGTGGTTCAGAAAATTATTGGTGACAGATTGCATAAATTTCTATTTCTATTTCAGCTCCTAGCAGAAAATGTTACATTGGTAGTTTGCTTTAACCACAATAATTAATAATAAAACCATGATAAAGTAGAAGAACTAAGTACTTGACTTTAGATATGGCAACTTAACTTGGTGTATATAACTTGAATATTTATATTTGCAAATCTCAGTCTGCATCATCAATGCAGCGATACTTTTTTAAATCTAAAAGCAAGTACTTTTTTAATATGATGATCTAAATGAAAAGTTTTTAAAATCAGCTTGTCTCTATCAAAATAAGAGACTCTACAATGGTGCATTTTAAAGACACAGCTGCATTACGCTATACTAAATCCATACAACAAATAGTCATTCAATTTCGATTAAAAATTCTAATTGATCTGCTGTAACCAATTGGCACTAATATTTTTTGGCTGATTTGTTAGGCGTTGTATTATTAATGAGATTTTTGTGCCAGATGCTTCTGAGACAATCATCCCTATTTATCTGGGCTTAGGTTTAACATTACATTAGGTTTAACACATGAAGTGGTTTATGTATTGTAGTGGGTTAGCTAGGTATTTAGAACATAATTCAGTGACTTCTTCAGAATAAATCATTTGTAGAATAAAGATTGTTGAATGTAGTTTGTCTTTTGGTCAGTAGGTAACATTAGCAGTCCTAATACAGCAAATGGGATAAAATAATTCAGAAATTGTGTGAAAGGGTTTTTAAAAGGAAGCGCTGATAATCTTGTATGCTTTTGTTTCGTCTAGTTTCTCAGCGTGCCCTTAAACCCTGGGACCTCACAGAGTGTACACTTGTACAATGCCAGCACTGTGGCAGGGAATAAGGCTTTTTGTCACAGTACAGTAGGTCAGTGTCTCAGGTACCTCCCTATGCCATTAGACACCCACCAACTGCATGTTACACAGACTGTCTTTTGGTGGCTTGGTAAAGATCTCCTGTTTTCATGTCACCTTTTCTCAATGCTTAATTCTCCTTTAATTCATCAGCAAGTGGTATATTCCCCAAGATACAGTACGGTCTCTCAAATAATGTACTCCTTTTATGGTCCCATCCATTCTCTTTTATACTGTCTTCTCTTTCACTTAACCAAAGTGTGTGTACTTGTCTATGTTCAGAAAACAAGTCAATTAGACAGACAAGACTATACACATAGTGGAACCATGTATTTTTAATTTATAAAACTAACTCTCAGCTCTATTTCTGAGGGCCTAAATTTTCAGTTTTCATGTGGTAAACCAATAACAGATTTATTAAGTTTACATCATTATTCAACCCTGTTAAAGAACTTGCTCACCTAATTGTCTGTGACTGATGTGTCTGTGCTAAGGGGCATTGTTAGGCCGAGTCTCATGCTATGATGCTCATTATATTTAGTGGACTAAATTAATTTTTGGTTCAAGTTGCAAGCTATTTCGCATATTCACTAGCATGTGCATTAAGTCATGTTCTCAAAAAAAATCTTAAACCAACCACAACTCTTAGAAACTTAGAAAACTTAAACATTCACTGGTGTTTTGTTTTCCCAGGATCCCAGGATTTATAGTTTATACATACTTGCTGCAACTTCAAAGCAGTTACAATTTTACATGTGGGCAAGGGAAATGTATTTGTATAATTATTTTCGTACACAATTCAAAGTGCTTTATATCAGAAAAAGGGTTCCAAGCATTAAAATGTTACTCTGAGATCTAGAATATCAAAGGCTGCTTGCAAAGTTACAACAACAGAAACGTGACATGAAGCAAGATAAAGTGTGCTTTAAAACTTTCTCAAAATATAAAACAACTACAGAAAATAAAACGATATAGGAGGTAAAATCGCTGTAGCAAATACATTTTAAAATGTGACCCAGTTTTTACACTGGATGCTCTTCCTGACACAACTGTGTACAGTGTAAGGGTTTGTGCATCTTAGTGGCTAGATACATTGTGTCTCCAGTTAACCGTGTTGCATATTTTGGATTGTGGGAAGAAACTGGAGCTCTTGGATGAAACCCAAACAGACACAAGAAAAGCATGCAAACTCTTTTATCCCCAGAGAGAGCAGTGTGGGCCCTTTCTGTGTATCCAGAACCTCCTTGCTTTAAGGTCACAGTGCCACAGACTATACCACATACAAAATACTTCACTATTAGTGCCCAATATTGAGCTTTACAGGAGATATTAGAACATTCAAATGTTATAGTGCAAACTTTAATCAAAAACTTCAAGTAAACAATAAGATGCTATATTTAGAACATTATTTTTTTTCTTACTTGAATATACCAGGTAGTGTTCTCAGGTCCAAAAGTGCCAATCTTTATTTATTTTGGTGTGCTGCTGTGCTTTTCTTATAACACACGATTCATTTCGGTATATTTGTCTGTTAGCTTATTAGTGCTCTTCTGCTATTTATCTTCATTTACTTAATAGACCACAAAATAGTTGCCCAGAAATTATGATGAGCAGACACCATTTTCAATGTTTTTTTTGCCCCAGTACATTATACTCTATCACCCTCTGCCACAAAATATATTTCATCTTTCACAATCAATTTAATGCCAGCCGTTTTCCCTGCCAGCTTTCAACAGTTCACTTTGCCCATTCCAGTGGTTTCTGATGGCTGGATTGAAGGAGGATCTGGCGACCTTTGCTTAACTAATAGCTCCTTCATCATAGACCGCTTGCCATCAGTGCAGACTTGCTTTTTATTGCTCTTTATTTCAAATTAAAGCAGCAGCAGCAGCCATCCATCATGCGTAGACCTGACCTTTATCTGAGGAGATGGCTGGGTGCTTGCACAACACACATGCACGTACACTCCTATGTAACACACATACATAGTTGCAGAAAGGGTAGCTTTGAACAGAAAGCCTCTCCATATGAGGTCCTGAAGAAAAGAAAGCATATGGAACATGTGTTTACAAGAACTGCTACTTTATTTGATTCCAGCACATGAGGGTTCAGTTGTGCCTTCTAAGCTTTTTAGTTGCCTATGAGCAATATATCCGATCTGAGTGCTTAGTTTTTCATGGGCAT
>JAOUQU010420313.1:0-10807 GCA_028566735.1 Ammoglanis amapaensis
CATCCGGACGGAAAACTCTGCTCCAAACATTAACGTCCGACCCCAGGAACTGGGAAAACGGACAATAAACGAATAGAGAGAGAGAGAGAGAGAGAGAGAATCATGAAGATCTGGGATCTTAGTGAAGGGCAAAAGAGACGAAATCCATCTGGACTGTGAAGGACATGCTGATGTAGGAGTGGACGTAGTGATCTTCTAGGAATAGGAAGTGTAGATCTTGAGGGATTGGGTAAACTGATTTTGGAATGATTACAGGCCGCTTTGTGGGAGTGAGCTGGATGAAAAGATTGTGAAAATGGGGAGGAGAGAATCTCAAAATACTTGGCAGCGTCACGGATCTTGAGGTGGAAATTGGCTCACAAGATCACAGATGGAATTTTGTGCGACTGGGCGGGTACGAAAATCCAAAACTGGCTCTTAAAGCAAACACCAAACAAGTCTTGGATTAAAAAGGAAAGGAATGAGCGAATAGTTTACAGCTATTTACGATGTAACATCACGGCGATCCTTGCTGGGAAGTGTGTTGCCGTGCCGACGCTTCGTGTATACACTCTGTTACTTGTACGTGGTGTTGTGGATACAGCTGTGGAGAAAGGACAGGAAATGTTGGGTCTGGTCCACACAGCTGTTTAATAATAAAAACATCTCCTCAGCTCTGAGACGAGATCACACTGACTTCGGGCCTTCGTACCGACGATGTTGGCAGCGGCTTTGATGATTGAAATCTACTAGCCGTGACTGTGAGAACCCGGGCAGAAATGTGTGCGGGTGCTGGTGGGAGGTGGGTGGATGGATGGGGGCGGGGAGACGTTTGACGACTAACAGCTGTCGAGAGACGAACAGTCCCTCTCCCTTTCTGCTTGTCATTCCCAGCTGCGCGTCCTCTACGTTTAAGAAATATAACTCGGGCCCTTTGACATGTGTTTCAGCTTACGTTGCCAGATACGCGACTCCACATCCGATTGGAGGGAGTTTTTGCTGGAGAGCTTCAACGTGAAGAATGAAACTTAGATTATGAAGGTGGGAAGCCAACAAGCAGTAAATCATCGTCTGTCCTGTTTACACTAAAGTCAAAGATGTTCTGGGAGTTTCTTCAAATCCATGTTGAATATAAAACTGCTCCAACATCCAGAACCTGAAAAAACTGTCCTAAAATGTGTGTGTGTGTGTGATATTGGAACCTGCATTGTCCACCAACTGCATTACTCGTCTGTAATATAAACTTCCACCATCCTATGAGACGCTGCATTACTCTGCTGTAACGTGAGCTTCCATTATTCTAGGAGACGCTGCATTACTCTGCTGTAACGTGAGCTTCTACCGTCCTAGGAGACGCTGTATTACCCTGTCTTATAAATGTAAAATCAACATTGCTTACATTATAAAAAACACCGATACAACATTACTCTTAAATCTACAGTATTTAACTGCTTATTGATTGTAAAAATGTGTTTTATTTTCTCTTGCTAGAGTGTTTTTCATGTGGGCTTGTGAGTGAGATTAGGTTGATGTATAACTGTGGCTACACAGCGCCATCTAGTGGTGACAACTGGGTAACACCAGAAAAAACGCTCACTCCATTCCACAACAACAACAACAACAACAACAGTACAGTAAGACACTTTAATTTAACGGTCATCCCCCATTATAGTGGCTTTGAGGACCTGCACAAGACCCCCGAACCTTCTGTACCACATGAAAGACCAGAACGACCGTGTGCACGAGATCCACCGTTTACTCCGTAATTCTGAAAGACTAATTAATTTGTGAGGTGAGAAACAAACACATTCCAGCTCAGAATGTACAGAGATCTAAATAAATGTTTCCTAAAGAGGTCTCATCAGTAGCTAAAACTAATTGTGTCCATGAGAAGTGTCCTCAGGACCAGCGCACCAGAATGATGTCTCCGTCTTCTACTGAAAAGAAGTGCAGGGGCTTCAGGTCGTTATCGATCTGGATCTCTTTACCCTCCATCTGTTATACAGCAGGACACAAAGACAAATAAATCAAACAAAAGAATAGAAGAGAATGACCTGTGTTTGTTATTACACATGTACAGATGTTATTACACTTGTACAGATGTTATTACACATGTACAGATGTTATTACACTTGTACAGATGTTATTACACTTGTACAGATGTTATTACACTTGTACAGATGTTATTACACATGTACAGAAGTTATTACACATGTACAGATGTTATTACACATGTACAGATGTTAAAACACAGGACGACAGCATTCATTTCGGGTGTTATTACAGGACCAGCACGGGTAAAGCGCCTTTAATTCTTGCTCGGATGAAAGGTCTTGCGCTGGATTCGAACCCCAAATCGCAGGTTGATGGTTTAAAGCACAACCCACTAGACGTCCCTTACCCGAATGAACAGACAGTAACCGTTGGTGCATGTTGTTTGTGTTTGTACCTTTGTGCTGGTGTAGCTGAGGTGAAGTTCTGCACCTTGTAACTTTAATAATCGATACAGCAGCCCCTTCACTTTCTGTACGATCATAGAGCCTGTATAAAGCAAAACACACCATTCATTCCTGGATGAAGAATCACTCTGACACACAACTCCGGTGTCACACAACTCCGGTGTCACACAACTCCGGTGTCACACAACTCCGGTGTCACACAACTCCGGTGGTTACCTGGAAGTTTCTTGTGTAATAGTTTCCTGCCTGGATCCTCGGGACACTCGAACGTAACGGCTGAAGTTAAACAGTCATATATGAGTGACAACAGATATTACATGAGTGACACCATATAAGAGAGAAAGAGAGAAATGGATTGAAGACTCACTGAGCAGCTGATCTTTAAGAGCGAAGGGTTTCTCCTCCTTCAGCTCATCTTCCTCTGGTGCACCGTATTCTAAACAAACAAACAAACAAACAAACATGCCAGCATTAAACATCAGTCAAATGCACATTTATATTTGATTCATTAAGCTGATGAGACTCACAGCACTACGTCTATGAATACCGAGGATGTAAGACTTACAATACTACTACAGTACTAATGATACTGCAATACTACAGTACTTTACTGCAACCAGACTGCCACCTAGTGGTAATCAGAAAGCATGTTCTAAAAAATCGATTATTTTTCGTAGTGATCTTTATTTATTACATCTCTATAACTCAAAAATAAATAACCCATGACCCGGTACCGGTCGAAATACTGTCCGGCAGTGATGTGGATTAAACTAGCAACCTTTTGCTCACTAGTCTAGTATCTTAACTACTTGATTGACAAACTGAGGAAGAAAATCTGTGATTAACTTGCTTTAACACATTTACATTGTTGGCATTATTATACATTATACAGTCTGAACAAATAAGGGCCTTGCTTAAGAGCCCAACTCAGGCGAGTGGAGCCTGGTACAAACCCTAGATGCTATTTGGAAGTGAATGACGTTCAGACTCACTTTGTATGAGTGTAAGATAACGAGGATGCTGGGTGATGAACTCTTCACTGGGTCGATTCTGGTGGGGGTCACGGTGGCCCCCAGCCTGAAGCCAAGCACGTCCGTATTTCTTAGTGTAATCCAACTCGGCACCTCTCCTCTCCTCTGGCAGGACCTGAAAGAGAGCGCCCAGGTAGTCCGGAGCAACAGGAAATAGTGAGGTGAAAAAAGAATGCACGTAAATTTAGATAAATAAATATTTCATATCTTAATCTGTATGTCGTGTATTACACATCATGCAGAATAACACGATAGAACAGATAAATGGATATTATTTCAGTACACACACACACACACACACACACACACACACACACTCACAGACACACACATAAGAAAACTATTTACTAACTACTAATTATGGGTAACTTAAAGGTGCGTAGCCAATTTTAAAATAATCTTTAACCAGCATGTCACTGTAAGACTAACCATATGTGTTAATCTTACAATAGTTAGAGATATAATATGTAATAAATATAATGCAATCAAATAAGTAATCTAATAAAAATCTTGTTATAATGTTGTTATAATTGATGTTCACATCACATTTGCCTGGAACTCTAAATGTGATCAAATACTCATGACCAGATATAGATTATCAGACGTCTCGGATTAAAATGTGTTAGATTAGTTAACCTGACTCCGGTCGAGGATCTCAAGCTGGCTGATGCGAGCGATTAACTGTTGCCGGGTCGTCTCCGGGTTCTTCTCCAGAAACATGATGGGATTTCTCCTGCAGGACAACTGAACCAAACTCCTCAGCTTGTCCAGCTCATTAATGACACGCCACTGATGGGTCACGACAAAAACATGTTCGGTTTCACCGCAGACAGTCTGGTGCGCCATGTTTAGTGGAATATATATATATATAAATATATTGTTCTAAAGCTTTTACCTCTGCAACGTTATTGTCAACTAGTAAAAGGATTTTCAGTGCAGGGAACGCTGACGTCCTGGAACCTTGTCGATTACAAAAAACATGCAACATTTATTTGTATATTTAGTATAAAGTATAAAAATCAATCGAATCAAGATAAATCCAGACCACACGAACTTAAATATGTACTACTTAAAATAATTAATATTATTTACTACTCTTTATGACCGAGTGATGTTATTAAACGAGTCCCGGCGTCTTTCTGTTACCTGGTACAGTGTCAGGAAACTCAACCACGGATATTCCAGTGCTGCAAAGATCAAGTTTCTCTAAACTGCAATTAAAAAACAAAATAAGGATGTTGGATCAAGCGCTGGTAACACCAGATGAATAGAATAGAATAAAATAGGTAACACTGATTATAAATGGATAATTATAATATCTAATCAAATAATGAAAAAAAGAAAATAAATAAATAAATAATAATGAGTATGTAAGACCTGGTCAGTTGTGATATTTCTAATAAACTCTCCTGGATTAAGTGGTTGTTGGAAAGGTTAAGAACTTTTAGATCTTGGAGCACATTGACTGGCCTGAGAAGACAAAACAATCATGTAAATATTAAAACCAAATGCAATGTAAAAATAAATATCACTCGGTCCTGACGTTGTGGTTTTACCTTTGTAATTCTGTTATTTCATTGTCTTTAAGAGAAAGTTCTTCTAAATGTGGCCACATGGGGGCACACTGGAGCACCTGACAATGAAAAAAAACATTTATACGTAATTTTTTGAGTCTGTAATGGTTCGTTTTTAACAGCTCAAATAAATCTGGTCCAAAAATGGTGAACAGATAGAAACAAATGTGTCTGGAGGAGAAGATGGAGAGGAGGAGTGTAGAGGAGAAGATGGAGAGGAGGAGTGTAGAGGAGAAGATGGAGAGGAGGAGTGTAGAGGAGTGTAGAGGAGGAGTGTAGAGGAGTGTGGGAGAGGAGGAGTGTAGAGGAGAAGCGGGAGAGGAGTGTAGAGGAGAAGATGGAGAGGAGGAGTGTAGAGGAGTGTGGGAGTGTATAAGTGTGTTTTGGGCAGCACCTGAGACCAGTTCATAGAGCAGTTATTAAGTATGAGGATCCTCAGACGTGAGAAAGTGTGGCAGAGATTTGACACACTGGGGCTGATCTGCAGTCGATTATTACTAATAAAGAAAGAAAAATTCACAACAACAACAACAACAACAAACAACAATTATGAATTTAAAAACTGTGCTTTTAACACACAGGTGAATTACTCCTCCAGGTAGACAAAACAGACATGTTGTGACAGGATTAACCGACCAAAATAAATTGGAACCTGAGGCCGAGAACTTGCAGATGTTCTAGTTGCTCTGTAATAGCAGCTACGACCTCCCAGGAACTCAAAAGATTCCCGGACAGATCTAGAGAAACAACGTCTGAGGAACTGTTAAAGAAACGACGGCACCCGGGGGAGTACTAACACATCACAAAACAACAAACAGAGAACATGTTCAACAGAACGGTCTGGTCCAGACTGAGAGGATACTGGGCGTGTAGTGTCGGATTTCGTTTGCAGGATTTGGACCCGACACGCCGCAGCTAATCAGGACGATCTCGGTAAGATTCTCCATTCTGGAAAATAACAGCAGCAAATTCTATTATAATATTAATGTAATAAAAACCTTACAGGGTTCACATACTTTGTGGCACACTGGACTACAGCAGTTATAAAGTGTAATGAGTCGGGATTAAACGATGAAACTTGAAGCCTAGTGGGTAGAGCGTTGGGCTGGGAACCCAAAGGTTGGTGGTTCAAATCTGCTACACGGCCACTGCTGGGTCCTTGAGCAAGACCCTTAACCCTGTCTGCTCTAGGGGGCGCTGTACTGCAGCTGACCCTGCACTCTGACCCCCGACTTCCAGACGATTTGGGATATGCGAGGAGAAACATTTCATTGTACTTAATATCTGTAAATGTGTAATGATGAATAAAATTTGAATTTGATTTATTTTAAATGTAAATAAATAATCATCGTCATCACATTTGATTGTGTTAAGAGAAATAAAGAACAGAAATCTTTCTCACCTCTGTTTCCTTAAAATGGATTCGAACCCGACCATCGTCACAGTTTTGGTGGAGATGGTCACTTCCTCTCCGAGAGCTTCATCCAGCTCCATCTCATAACGCTTTTTCACCGCCGTCAGATAATCCACACCAAAACTGGCTTTTTTCACTCGCACAAAAGATCCACCGGTCGGGTACCTTGAGTGGCACAGACACTCACAGTTCACGCACGATATCGTCCAAAAAAACAGGTCCTCATGAGGGCCGCTCGTACCTGCAGGCGAAATATCGGACGCCTTCATGGCTTCCATCGTGTTTGCCTCTTTCTGGATCGTCCCACTCCACACCAAGCCACAAACCTTCCATTACACGGCGAGTAGAGAATATAAACGACCACTGTACAACTATACATGCTGTTTAAACAACACAAGGAGCTGGACACTGGACACACACACACACACACACACACCTGCTGTGGGAGGAACCGGACCGACGTAACGAACGGAGCCCAGTTCTCCATCACAGGAGACCCGCCGACCCACGGCATCTTCACAAACCTGCTGGTCCATTAAACGCTGATCCAGCTGCTCGATTCTCATCTCACACTAAACACACACACACACACACACACACACACACACACAGTGATTTAACACAATGGCTGCTTGATTATGGAAAACATCACTTCTGTTCCAACAGGCTGTCATTGAAGGACAAGGTTGTTGTTTTATTGTGGTACACAAAATTGCTATGTGACACTCTCACAACAAAGTGTTGACATAAACACTGGGTATTTACACAAAATAAATAAATACACAATACACATCAGTATTCAGGAAGGGATCAAGGATCATCGTCGTCTTTCACCACAGCCGGTCGTGGTCCACATCTTCAACTTATCACATATTTTAGACCGGATGCCCTTCTAGCCACATCCCGCTCTATTTATCCAGGCATGGGACCTGCACTAAAGTGCAGCGCTTCGAACCCGGGACTTCTTGTTGTGAGTTCAAGGGTTAAATGAAAGAAATGAAAGGTGCATGTATAAAGTGACCGGGGTCAGATTAAGCCACTGTACATTACAGTAAATAGATTATATATAAATCTCTATAACTACTAGTTCTATTGTGACGTCATACATCACAATATAAATGTAAATAGTCAATTTAAATAAGTAAAATTAATAACTGTTTTATTTATCCAGTTTTAGTTACAAGAATAAACAGGAATAGTTATAATATCATAATATAATATATAATATCATATGATAAAGTGCATATAGATGGAGATGGGTGGGGAGTTAGCCAGCTCAGTTAGCTTATCCTAGTTACGTTAACGTTTATATTTAATTACTTAAACAGTAACGACACAAAACAAGCATGTAAATAACAACAAGCATGTAAATAACAACAAGCATGTAAATAACATAAACGTCTACCTGGAAGAATTCTGTTTCTCATCTGTTGTATTGCTGAGCGAAGATTCGTGTATCCTGGGCTGTGTCCCAAATCACAAGCTCCCTCCTTTGTAGGCTACATAGTCAAAGTGTAGAAAGCTGCATAGATCTATAACGATTATGAATTTATTTATTTAGCAATTGTTTTTTATATGATGTATGATATTAATAGCATAAATAACATGTTTGTAAAATATATACACACTTTAATCATTATTGTCTAGGGCCCTACATAGTAGATAAATTGTGGATTGGGACGCACAGCTGGTCCGATAAACAATCCGGCAACGGAACCATAACACCGCTAAATGTCTTTTAAATGACTACACGAATTAAACTAGATGAATATAAACTCACGAGCTGGAACAATTCTGATAAATTACAGAACCATTGATTTACAGTAACAATGCATAACAATTCGAGGACTGAATGATTTTAAGAATAATTAAGGAACGTCAAAGATTTTGTCGCGTTGTTTTCCGGAAGGATTAGAAATGCGCTCCTCATGATCATGAAGCGTGTGTAACGTGTTTTGGTGCAAAACGTCGATTTTTAATGTAATTAGCGTGCGATTGTAATGAGTTTATAAATATATTGTTGTGTTAGTTTATGTTTGTAAACGTTGAGAACTCAGATTAAGTTTATTAATTTAACTTTGCTACCGACTGGATCACATCGAGCATGAAGAAGAATCGCACAGCAAACAGGTTCTGATGGTTTTATGTTTTTAAAAGACTATAAGGAAATATATATATATAATTTTTATAATTATATCTAATTGTGCAACTTTGTGTGATGTGACTGGACCGATGTGCATTACTGTGTCTACATTTGCTGTAGTGGATCTCAATTGTTGGAGATTTTAATTAACTGTTAATAATTACCTTAATATTGAGATGTAAATAACTGTGTGTGTGTGTGTGTGTGTGTGTGTGTGTGTGTGTGTGTGTGTGTGTTTAGAAACATGCAATTAGGTCCATTAGAGTAACTACCTGTCCTATCATTCATGTAATCAAAGAGTGTAAACATGATAATGTTTTAATTACTATTTAAATATTTTTGTATGTGCATGTTTGATTCAGCAGATCTTGTTGTTTTTCTGCAAACAATAAACTGTGTGTGCTCAGTAGCCTCAACAATAATGTTACAAGAAAATGTAAATATCTTTTGAAAAATGTGAATTAGAACCTGATTATGAGTTTTAATAATTTAGTTGTTATTCTTTCGTCAGTGAGGCTGCAGAGCTCGAGGTCGTACAGCCGAACAATTACGTGGTGGGTCTGGTGTCAGACAGTCTGAGTTCTAATCAGACCTCCGCAGCAAACGATGCTCTGTCCTCCCTCTTCTCACTTACATCCCCATACAGCAAACCTGTAGTCAAGGTTAGTACACAGGACCGTGTCTGACTTCAGGAGGTGAAAATAAAATAGTGGTTCGGTACTAAATTACAGTGACGTTTCTACAGGTTGACAAGAAGAGCAGCGGCAAAAAAGAGACATCAAGCGTACCGAGCAGCGGAGGAAACCTGAAAGATAAGAAACCTAAAAAAGTCAAATCATTGGCTGAAAAGAAGCTGGAAGACAGGTTTATAACGTCTATCACACGTGCTGTTATACATTACAGAACAAATGTAGATGGCTGGTTGGAAAGTGATTCACTTGCTTCCTAAATTCACAGAGAAGAAGCTTTAAAAAATGCAGACGATGAAGACGTCCAAATAACTAAGAAGTCAAAAGTCAAACGTAAAGCTGTGAAGGCTGATAATGATGAGGAGTTCGAGGACGAGCGAGGTGCAAAAAGACGAAAGACCTGGAACCGAGTGGAAGAGAGAATTAAACTGAAACGAACTGTGTTTGTTGGAAACTTACCTGTCAGTTGCAAAAAGAAGGTAAATTAGAAGTTAACATGATGATTCTTTTCTTATAAATGCAGTAAACACAGCATGGATGATAATAATAATAATAATAATAATAATAATTACGTTCCACTTGTATAAATGGCACCTTTTAATCAACCTGAGGACCTTTTACATAAGAATTTAAAACGAACAACAAATCAAACTGAGCCGGAGAAGTTTTTTAAATGAGAGTCTGAATGATCGGCCACTCATAGTGATCGACCTAAACCTGGGAACGACCAGGAGACCAGCATGAACGTGGGACTTATTAAAAAAAGATTTTTGTTTATTTGCTTTACAGGATCTAAAGAAGATATTCAAGGATTTGGGAGCGATCGAGTCGGTGCGCTTCCGCTCAGTTGTAAGTTCTAGATCCGTTCAGCACTAATCCAGATGTGAAATTGTCCTGCTGTAGATATGAATCGTTTGTTTCCTGCAGTTACGAGAAGATCCGACGATGTCCCGCCGACTCGCCACCATTCGGTACGTACTCGTCCTGAGTCCTCGTCCTCTCACCTGGGTGTCACCACTTTTTTTTAATGGGAGCCAAATTTCCTTCCAGACGCCAGATTGATCCCAAAAAGCCAAGCATCAACGCTTATGTGGTGTTTAACGACCAGGAGGGAGCGAAGAACGCCCTCCAGAGGTAAACAAACTCTGTATGTTAGCATGTGCACATTTAGGGAAGTTTTTTTTTTTTTTTTTTTTTGTCTAGTGGTCCAAAACTCTGCGTAACTGCTTTGTGACGGTCGGTTGCAAAAAGAAAAAGTGCTGCTCGGATGTAATGAACTTGATTTTTCGAGCTCTGATTAGCTGTTTGGTGAGTCCTGGATGATGAGACGTATTTGAGACCCGTTGTGTTACTTTCTGACGTGTTGATTGTAGGAATGGGATGGAAATCCAGAAAGATTTTGTCATCAGAGTGGATAGTGTTACACAGCATGACTCGGTGAGTATCATCACACACACACACACACACACACACACACACACACACACACACACACACACACACACACACACACACACA
>JAOUQU010420340.1:0-10805 GCA_028566735.1 Ammoglanis amapaensis
AAAATAAATGTGTTTTCAGTCTAGACTTAAACATCGAGACTGTGTCCGAATCCCTAACAGAGGCAGGAAGATTATTCTATATAAGTGTGTGTGTGTGTGTGTGTGTGTGTGTGTGTGTGTGTGTGTGTGTGTGTGTGTATGTGTGTGTGTCTATTACGAGCAGATACAAGACTGACCGGCGGAAGATAAGAAGCAGACGTTTAGTGACCCGGATCTACTTGATCATGATTTACAGCAGATTCATCAATTATCTAGTTTTTCTAATTCAGTATCTAAAATTACCCTGACTGCATGTCTTTGGACTGGAACTCGGAATACCTAGATGTGGTGAGAACATGCAAACTCAACACAGAATGGCGCCGGGACTTCTTGCGATTCCGAGAGTCGACGGTCTTCGGTCACGTCTAACCTGTAAGTACCTGCAGTGCAAAGCACCGAACGACGAAACTGCTCCCCGAGAGCTGCGGCTAGGTCTGACCACCGCGCCGGCTACGTGCTATACGTGGTGTGCTGCCCCCTGGTGTGTATTCACTAGTGTGTTTCACTGCACGGATTGGGTTAAATGCTGGTTAAATGTACGGAGGATTAAATCTGAGCTGTAAGACCTGCACTGCTTGTTGGGTTTGAGTCGGCACTGAAAACTCGGCGGTTCCTTCGAACTGTAACAGCACGGATCACTCGCATTGTGACCCACGTCACATTCTTCTCCTTTCTCCAAAATACGGTTCCCACAGATCGGCTGATCACCGACTGTCACCGCGAAACACACACACACACACACACACACACACACACACACACAAGAACGGATCATGAGATCAAACTCATTATAGAAAACTGTATAATTAATACAAGTACGAAAGCTTCAGATGTTTTACTGATGTCATTATAGACGAGGATTATGGGAAACGGGCGCTTTAAATCTGACCTACAAGGAATCCAAAAGTTTTAACTTTTTGGTTTGTTTCCGACAGACCTTATAATCCAGATTTAGCTCCATCGAAAAAGATTTGATTGGTTCAGACAAAGTTTTATGGAGAAGAAGATTTTCATGCATGTTCAAACAAAATGTCTTGTTCTAATCTGATGGTTTTAACGCTAAAATAAAAGATGCATCTCAAGTGTAGGTGATAGTGTTTAAAACATTGTGGACTAAATGCTCACAGCGGTCCACTGATGATCACTATGTGGCGCTATGTCACTATGAAGCGCAGTCGCTATGATCTGAGGATGGCGAGTTCCAATCCGGATCGTGCTGCCTGCCATCAGCAGCCCGAACACAAGAGAACACAATTGGTTATGGGCACTCTGGGTGGGTCGATGGCGCTCTCTCTACACACAAAATAAGCGGTGATGTGTTGACGGTGCTAGTGGGCGGGATGTACTAAGGGTCATTGGCCCTCCAAAGGGCTGAAAAGGGCTAATATGAGGACGAAAATTGTGTAGTGAATGTGTAACTGTACTTTTAGGGGATTTGATGTCTCACCTACGAAGCATCGATCCTTTTTAAGCTTCAGTAGACGACTCGTGTCTCTCAGGCTGCAGGGTGAAAAGTTGTCGCTGTTTTCCTTCACTTCATTCGTTGCTTGTGGGAACATCAGGAACATTCCTTTTCCTTTAGTGATCTCAGGCCCTGCACAATCTGGGCCCACATCATGCTAACACACACACACACACACACACACACACACACACACACACACTTTAAAGTAAAGATCACAACATGCTTCCAGGTGTTCAGTGACCCACTTTCTGCAGGAACGATTTCCTCAAAGTTTTTTTGTATTAAGATGTAACAGTATCATTAATGTGGTAACAGGAACTCCGACGCGTGACTAGCGTGCTAGAAAACATTCACAAAGTTAAAAAGCAATTCCACGCATTCAACTTCTGAAAGATTAAAGACCATTGATAACCTAGTTTGGGATTTCGATCATGGATGCAACTCTAGGCTCATGAAAATGACTCTTGAAGCATTGACATAATAAATGAACAGATATTTAAACACTTTCCTTCATCTTGTGAACACTTTTGATCTAATTTCCATGCGAGTTTACTTAAAACCTTGAGACGCCTGTGAGAAAGGCCGTGATGGGGGTGTCTTTCTGGGATGAGACGTGTCTGACGTGACTCACAGGAGAACCCAGACTGTGTCCCAGTTCATGAGCGAAGGTCAGATGGACAAACTTGGGTGGGAGATATTGACCGTAGTTCTTCAGCGTGATCAGACCGGTGTTCAGGCTGGACATCTGACCATCTTTCATACGGACCGGTTTGGAACAGATTCCTCCCCAATCATCTGCAGAGAGCCCAGAGAGAAAAGAAGTTAAATATCTGAATGTTTAATAATAATAACAACAACAACAATAATAATATATTGGATTGATATGGTAATAATAATAATATTGGATTGATATGGTCCCTTTCACAATCTCAAAGTCCTTTTACAAGTGGTTGCCACTTTGCCAAATCTGGGATCCCTAAACTGCTTATTGATGGATAGTCCAGATAAAGAAAAAGCTGTAACGTAAGATATGGAAATAGATTAATATATTTATGTGTATGTGTTTGAACAAAGTGAGCAACGTTGATTTATTATTAATGTAAATTTAATTCTAGTTCATAGAATAATCCAACAAAGCTTATTTTGATCACACGCATACATTTTAAAACTAGACAAACTGGAAATGTAAACTTAAAAAGCATCTAAATTAATTATTATTATTATTATTTAGATATTTAAAGACAGTTATTACTCAGATATTAACTGATATTATTCAGTACTAACAGTAAGTGGCTATAAAAAGAGGGAAAAGATTGAACAGCTCCTTTAGTCAATCCAATCAGACTGATTGATTGATTGACAGACAGAGAGACAGACAGTTTGATTGATTGATTGACAGACAGAGAGACAGACTGACAGATAGATAGAAAGACAGACAGACTGACAGTTAGACATTGACACTTCCATGTCCCCTTCGTTGGCCTATAGTGGCATGGCAGGTGAGCATGATACAGTAATCAGCGCCACCCTTACCCTCCCCTGCTGATCTATAAGACATCTCGTTATACCCCCCCCCCCGATCTCACAAGTAGCTCCTATATTATGTTCCCATGTTAACACCCACGTGCATATCAAGTTGTGTTGTTGTACTAAATTCCTGTCAGCGTGCTTAACGTACAAACTCTTCACACTCCGGCTTTCTAAGAAACGGATCCGTTGACACATTAAACACGGAATTAAGACTCTCCCACAGTCCCTCCACGGTGGAGTCCCATCCAGCGGAGCCTCTCTCGATTTCTCTTACAAGTATTTCCCAGGCATCTGATATACGAAGTGATCCGACGCTGATCGAAAACAGATGGGCGTCATGACAACAGCACCGGGTGAGCTCGTTTCCCCCCGGAGTGAATAAAGCTGGCGGTGATATCGATCCCACATCACAGCTCTGATCCGTCTATAAAAGCAGTCGTACGTTTATTTTACTATTATTCTCACGAGCCCTAACCTGATCGAATCATGTTGAGTTTGACATTAATACACTTTAGGCTGAGTTGTGATGGAAACGGTGATCGATACACATTCATGTGAACCACATCTTTAAATCACCGGCTGTTTGTTTCTCAAACAGGTCAGTGTAGAACAGTGCATGGCGTTATGTTTGATCATTTATTAACCAACTAACTAAACTTTACACTATTTAGCAGAACTGACTTTCTCTTTGGAGGGTTGAAAGTTTCGCTCACGAGTCCAGCAATGTTACCATAGTGGTGAGGGGCTTGAACCAGCAAGCTTGTGATCTTCACCAAAGAGTCACGACAGCGCTACATCTTTTATAATGATTATAAATATAACAGTGCAGTAAATAATCATGTAAATATAACAGTGGCTGTCTAACGATTAATATACCAGACTAGCAAACAAAAGATTGCTGGTTCAAACCTCATCACGGCTGGACAATATAATGTAATTCGAATAAAATGCATCTGCTAAATGCAAAACCTGGACATGGTATCTAGTAATAGTAGTAACTAATGCTACTAATGATAAGCATGTTTTTATTATTTTTATTGTATACATGGTCTGCACCAGTTCCCTAAGTAGAAAACTGTGAGACTGTCCATGTGTACGAAAGCTTTTTATTCCTAGAAAGTCTTCCTGCTGAATTTGTTCCTCTAAGTCCCATGAAAATAAAAAAGAAGTCTGATTTCCTAACTTGGTGTGAAGCACGATGACCTCTGCAAATTCACAGAACGAGCGTTCAGAGAAAGAGCTGCTGGCATCGGGGTAGCCTTTTTTTTATTTCGTCGGGGTGGGGTGTGCGTATGGACCGGCGTTGTTGCAGCGGGTCAGATTAGAGCTGAAATACCGGATCCGCTGGAACGTATCTCGTGCTAAATGTGAGGACCTACTTGGGTGGCAGATGGACAGCAGGGGGTCCGGATGGGGTTTTTAAAGGTTCCTCCCACTGAGCTAAACTTGGCTTAATCTGGGATCTGACAGAGCCAAGTTTGGTACACGACGATCTGATAAGGCCCCTCCTGGGGGGGGCGGGACAAAAACTTACCAACCAAAATCCTAACGCACAAATACACTGGTACGATTGACTCCAAATAAAGACATGAATAAAGAGCACAATGCTTCAATCTTTTTATCTTGATATTCTTTTAGGTGGCATATCGGCCTAATTTGCTCACAGGTTCTGATCTCAACATTTCCCAGTGGTGCATGTAAACATTATAAACACTTTATTGGCGGATCAATAAAATGTTGACAGTAAATAATGCATGTTTAAATGCATGTTTTAGACCGGAAGAAAAGAAGGAAGGAGGCATAATAATAAACAGCTAAGCAATATATTACATGACATCCAATGAACCAGAACGATGCTTGCTTTCCACGACGAAGTAGTTGCCCTGAGCATCTTGTGTTACCCAGAAGCCCAACACCCCCCCTCCCGAATAAAGCAGCGGGGCCTGGTGCTGGATGAATGAAGCTCATTGCTCATAAAGTTATAAGAGACCTTTGTTATTGTGGAAGGGTTGTGGGGGTTACAGTTACAATCCAGTGCTCGGCCAAAACCAATCGTAGTTTTTTTTAACCAGTTATATAAAATAAAAGTGGATTTATTTTCTGTATATTGCACGATCGCACTCTCACGGTCTAAGATGCACTACTGAACTATTAAATAGTTGATATGTGCAATAATAAGACACCGTATATTACACCCTATTTATTTTTGCAAAGTTAAATACTGTTATATTTTTCTTATATTATATTTTGTTACATGTTTGCTCTGTGAAAAGGAGCTGCTTTCCGTCTCATTGTACACATATATAGTGACAATGAAGGCATTCTATTCTATATCACTGATCCAGATGTTAGGACATCATTAGGCAGGTGTTTTCATGGTTCTCCGCGTTCACCCATGGGAACAAAACCCCGCCGGAGAACGTGTTCAGTACGTGTTCGAGTTTGGTTGGGGTTGGATGAAGGGTCAGACCAACATTCCACACTCGTCACACGTCAGTGTTTGTGAGGGTTCACGCCCACCGTCTTGACCAATTACATCACACTCAGCCGACAGTGTGTGATCGCCAGGGGCAGGACTCGTCTCCTGCAAGGACAAGCCGAACAAAACCCAGCAGCGTGAGATCTGACTGACATTAAATCAACAAACAATAAAGAAAGCAAGACTTGGACTTTTATTTTCTAATCGATTTTTCATGCTCTGGTTCAACCATGTGCTTTTTTGCTCCGTTACCGAGACCATCGTGTCAGTTTAAAAAGCGACGCAGTGACACATGAGATGCAAGAAAAAAGGTCAAATTCCAACGACTGCTCGGGTCACCCAGACATCATGTGTGTTCTTAAAGGATCATGACCAGATTTCCTATTTCAGATTGTTTCTGCAGGATTTATTATATAATTCATGATCATAAATTTTCCATTTAGTGAGTATAGATCCTCAAATTTACACACAGGACCGTAACGGCTCTGTTGACCTCTGAATGGACAGCTGCCTTTCACACAATACAATCCATTGTATGGACAGAAATGTAAATAAAATTTCTATGCTTGAGCTTCTTAAACAAACATTCCCAACAATTATATCTGATGATTATAAGTATATAATAATGTAGATAATAAGAAACTGACCAGTGAAGTGACACCAAGGATATTTCTACACACTAAAGTTAAAAGTCTTACCTGGCTGGCCTTCCCAGGCCAGGCCCAGAACGCCGTTAAAGTCCCGGTCGGTGAGGAGGTAAGACAGGCAGTAGTTACCCCAGTTCATCTCAGAATAAAGACTCAGCAGCTTTTCAGGGCCGATGTGTTTCTCCTGCAGTGGATCGTCCAGAACTTCTTTTATATCCACCTGAGAGAAAACAAGACGTGTCATAAAGCTGCCGTTGTTTTATCTCAGCGGTGATTTGCTTTCGAAAGCATTTTTCTATACAAAATAAAGGACATAAATATAAATGTAAGTGAACTCACAGTCAATGATTTCACCCTGAAGTTGATCACGTCGATCCCGTCGAAGTCGACTTTGTGATAAATGTCGTTCACAGCTCTCATATAAGAAGCGACCTGTGGAAATGTAATACAAGTCAACTATAAATATAAACCTGCATAAAGTGTATATATGTGTTATTATTAAACAGTTATCATTACTCAATAAACCCCGAAGAAAACGACACCTTTAGCTGGACTAGTGACGAGCCAAACCGAGTGAGGTCTGAAGTCATTCCTGAGTGTGTGGCCATATTAAAATGACAAATGATAAATGCCGGCTCTAGATAACGGAGTGTTACTCCATCACTCAGTGCCATGCAGAAGTTATGAAACTATGGTTCAGTCTTCATTCGTGGCACCGTGCCTGGGTGTCCGTTTCTGAGACCGATAAAGAAGACGATCTTATCTTATATACATCTTATATACTTATAAATGTTTACTCCAGAACTTTTAATCTTTTCGTTTATCCTGGTCAGGGATGGAAGGAGCTGCTTCGGGAAACATAGATGCAAGACAGAAATACCCTCGACAGGGTTTTAATCCATCGCTGGGTTTCAGCCGACGGATGTTACAGACTCACAGCACTGTGAGTGCTGAACGTAATATTAGCTTTGCAAATGAAGGCATCATTATCCATAAAGAAAGAAAAAAAGTTCTGACATCATGAGGTGCATCGAATTCTTCAATAGTAAGAATGTCCATACCCCTGTCCCCCCCATTCCCCCTTCCCCCGGTGTGTATTGAATTGCATCGATCACCTTGGCTAAAACTTTCTCGGTGCTGTTTAATGTCTTATAAAACAAATAGTCAGCGTGCAGATGCATGAGACAGGTGGTTTTGGACTGGTCAACTGTCCGCCTTGACCTGGGCAGAGGGCCAACCTGTGGGTCGCAGCACACACACGCACACACACACACACACACACACACACACACACGCACAAACACATGATATAAAACAAGATAAGGAAACAGTCATGATCTGCACAAGAGTGCTGGTAATAAGTGCTGGTAAAACTAGATAATGGATGGATGTATTTTTTAGATTTGCATATACCAAATTTTTGTTTTTAATGTAAACACGGCATTAAAAATAACCACTTATTTTTAAGTTCTAAGTGGAATATGACCATCTATCTGAGTCTCAATTTTAGTTAACGGGTGTTTATCTGAATAAACCGGAATTCACTCGTGTGGTTAAATAAAGCTATAATTAAAGGCACACCCAGGAAGGGAGTGGAGGTGTGTGTGTGTGTGTGTGTGTGTGTGTGTGTGTGTGTGTGTGTGTGTGTGTGTGTGTGTGTGTGTGTGTGTGTGCACATGCTTGATTAGAGAGCTGTATCATGTCATGCACTGCAGCCTATGAATCATCCACCTCCAGTGTAGCACCTAATTCAGTTTGTCATTAGGTTGGATGTTCAAATCTGACCCGCCACGCCCACCCCAAGTAGCCCCAAAGTCAAAAAGTTCATCTGATGTGTGGTAAGCAGGGCAGGATGGGGTGCAGATTTTGGAAATATGAACTGGAGTGTAACCGGAGCCGGGTGTGGCTGATTCTGCTCCATCAGTGTGTGATGCAGAGAATTTCTCATCCTTCTTCCATCTGACAGCAGAAAAGCTGCTCTGATCACATCCTGGAATCTTCTGAGATCCTGACAAACTCCTCTGTATCCAAGGTGGTCCAAAAATCCAAAAAAAGGGAGCAGGGCAGCGTTCTGCAAAATCATCATTTCATCATTTTTATTCTCAGTAAACTGTTCAGTAAAACTCTTCTGCCTTGTTGTAGAGACACAAACTCAGTGATCTATGGGACCTGGGGAAACCCACTGTGACTTTTACCAGGATAAAGAAACCAGGAGGATTTTACTGGTGACATCTTGTGGTAACATTGTGAATTTATAGTTGAATTTGGTCTTTGCTGCCATCTATTGGTCAAATTGTTAAAAAAAGGCTGAAACGTTTTTATAATGAATAATTGATATTAAATATGGCCATTTCAACTAATTAAAAAAAACACATTATAAAACATTCACCATGATTTAAAATAATAAGGACCTCATTGTGTTACAAAAAAAACAATTAAATGATTACTTCACACCAACAACAAAAACCCAGATTTTGATTTGTGACTTGCTCTGGTGTTCTGATATTCAGGTGTTTTGCTGCCACCTAGTGACCAAATTGTCAAAGTACAAAATGTACGTCATTTTAAAAACTGCTTTAATAAACAACAAAATCTTTTTATCTTCTCGAATAAAAACGACGTGTATCTGATTAAAAATGTTTTTTGAATTATTATACTAATTACATTATAATTACATATATATATATACATACATACATGAATTATAAATTATAGAAGAACAGTGTTTATCTCATTAATGTATAACTACACGAATACATTTGTATTCATATTATTTACATTTGTTTACTTATTTGTATTCACGATGAAATAATGCTAGAAGTATTTTAAAGTAGTTCATACCCCCGGCCGCGCGGCGGCGCGAACACCAAACTCTGAATCCACAGAAGAAGCCGAAGCGGATTTGTTCTCCCGGCATGCTTTGCGCTTCCTTTTCCTTTCTGCGGCCTGAGAATGTAAGTGTGAGAGATTCCGAGCTGCTGTTTTATATTTTCTGTTAATCCGCGCTGAATCTTCAACATCCTTCATTTTGGTCGTTTAATGTCGTATATGAGTGTGTAGAGACGCTTTTGTGAGGGATTCAGGACGGTATTAGTGCTGATAGTCGCACATATTTGAAGTTGTTTGCTCGGGTTTGTGTTCAGTGTTTCTGCTGCCATTTTGGTCGTTAAAGGTCTTTGTGGGCAGATGTTTTATTCTTAATTTAAACTCGCAGTTTAAGTTCTCGTTATTTGTTAAAGGTGGTTTAATATCGCCTGCTAGTCATTTTTATAATTTATACAACAATGAATAGTGACGCGTAATAATCACGTTACAATTGTTCACAGGTTTATTATATTAATCTTCATTTAGAATGTGGCTGGTAGAAGTTAAATGTGCATTGTTATCTCACAGCAAGATAGTTCTGGTTTCGAGTTCCAGGTGGGGTGATCCTGGTACTTGTTCTGAGTACTTGTGGAGTTTGCATGTTCTCCCTCACATAGGGTTTCCTATGGGAACTTCGGTTTTCTCCCACAGTTCCTCTCCACAGACAAGAGTTACTTTGTGTGAGTGTGTGCGCGTGATATAAACTTAATAAATACACATGGACACCCAAGTGTTGCACATTTCTGAAATGCAAATGTCTTGGGAATCTTTTGTAAAGACAGTGAAATTAAGTATAAAAATTATGTGCATTTAAACCTGCTATAAAAGTTGTTAAACCTGTGTGTGATCGTTTCTGCTGGACTGATTCATTTTAATATTTAAAAGCATGTGTGTTTGTAATTGTTTAGTATGCAGCTATAACTTCATGCTATAATTTTAGACTCTTATCATATTTTTGTTTTGTAGACCTGCAGAAATGGTCCGCTACTCGCTTGACCCCGAGAACCCGACTAAATGTGAGTTTTTATCTTCTATCGTTTTGTTAAACTTGAGTTTTCAACTTAACAAATGTTTTTCTTCCCACAGCATGCAAGGCCCGGGGCTCCAACCTGCGCGTTCACTTCAAGGTAAAAATCTTCTGTGTACGCTTTGCCTCTGTGGAGTCTTGATGCTGCGCTGATGACCTCTTAGGACACCTTTAGATGAATAATGAAAAGAACTGAGATTTCTGAGCAGCTTCAGAATAGAGATGCAACGATACACCACATCCTGATTTAATTTGCGATATTCACCAAACATACTTTATATTTCCATTATTAAAAAAATCCTGAAACTTTTTTGGCCATTGGTAGCTGAACAAGCAAAGTGTAGAAACTAGTAGACATAAAATTAAGTACAAATAAATTGCTTAACAAAAAGTGCAGTTGATTTGTGGTGCACCGTTCCATCTCTAGTTTTTATTCAAATTATTCAGTTTATTACAGTGATCATTGTGCTCTGTGTTTATTTTCTTTTGTACATTGTTCCCAGAACACCCGTGAAACTGCTCAGGCCATTAAAGGCATGCACATCCGCAAGGCCAGCAAGTACCTGAAGGATGTGGTGGTGATGCACCAGTGCGTTCCCTTCCGTCGTTACAATGGTGGCGTGGGACGCTGCGCCCAGGTAAAGGATCTGGACATTGCTATTAAAGTGTTTACATTTACATTTACATTACATTTACATTTTCAGCATTTAGCAGACGCTCTTATCCAGAGCGACTTACAGAAGTGCTTCCCTA
>JAOUQU010420350.1:0-10805 GCA_028566735.1 Ammoglanis amapaensis
CACACACACACACACACACACACACACACACATACTGATCCTGTACCCCCAAACACACACACACTGATCCTGTAACTCCAAATACACACACACACATACTGATCCTGTAACCCCAAACACACACACACTGATCCTGTAACGCCAAATACACACACACACTGATCCTGTAACTCCAAATACACACACACACTGATCGTGTAACTCCAAATACACACACAAACTGATCCAGTAACTCCAAACACACACACACACAAACGCAAACACAAACTGATCCTGTAAACCCGCCCCCACGCACACACTCACTGCTCCTGTAACTTCAAGCACACGCACGTACACACACACACACCTGCGCGCTGCATCCAGCCTCCTGTACCAGCCACTGTAGTTCCTGTACGTGCCCGGTGGCGGCAGCATCATGGACGGGTGTGGCACCGTTTAGCGCTCTCCGGTTCGGCTCCAGCTGCGCCTCGTTCACCAGGAAGCGCAGACAGCTGAACCGTCCACACCGCGCCGCATGATGGACCGGTCCGGCACCCTGAGCGTCCGCCACCTCCGACGTGACCCGGCCCGACGCCGCCAGACGTCTCAGAGCGTCCAGATCTCCGGCGCGGGCGGCAGCGATGGCCTGGTGAAGCACCATCTCTCACTGAGCGAGCGTGAGACGGGCGCTCGGATAAACCTGACCACACACGGTGCCACCCGACACCGCCTGACAGCCGGTCGATGAGAGGCTTGGGTCAGGAGCGCCGAGCTGTTACGTTAATGAAAGACACGGCGGGCACCAGGTCGTGACCGCTCATGGTTCCGAGGACAACGGGCACACTGTCACCAACGCCACATAAACCTACTAATGATGGAAACCTGAGAGCGGGCATTAAAAGAAACAGGAGCCCCGGACTGGCATCATGATATTCAGTCAGAAGTTCAAAACTGAGAGCATCTTTATACCAATCCACCTACTGGAACATTCAGACTCTCTCATCCTCGTTCCTTCAGATCGTTCTCAACCACACCAATCTTCTCCAGAAGATTCAGACTCCAGATGGTTCCAAACTTCTTCCTCCAAACGGTTCCGATTCTCCTCAGAGATGTTTGGACTCTAAACTTCCGAAATGTTCCGACTCATAAACTCCAAACACTTCAGACTCTCTCCTCCGGACCGTTGGGACCCCCGAGTCGTTTGAACTCTCTCCTCCGGACCGTTGGGACCCCCGAGTCGTTTGAACTCTCTCCTCCGGACCGTTGGGACCCCCGAGTCGTTTGGACTCGTGTCCTCGTGTCCACTGTTGGGACCGGATCTCAGCATCACGTCTCGAGTCTCAGTCTTACATGTCGTGTTAAATATTAACAAACCCCGAAATAACCCCCAAAACACCAGACGGAACCGGATGGGACCGGATCATCTTTATTATCCACCACAGATAAAAAGCTCATTAATCACAACAGTGCAGCAATTGTTGGAAATGATTGAATAATCCAACACATATAAAATAATGAACATGAATTATTCATTTAAATAAAACCATTGATCCTGTAACAGCATTAATAAGGCGTCATATCCGTTTCCCCGTGTTATTTCCCTCCGGCTGTGGAACGGGAATCAGACACGACTAAATATGAGCTGGACGCATCATCCACACCTCAGGGGGGCGTTTTAGTGCTCCGAGTCTCTTCGCTTCAGTTCCTCCACGGCGTTTCGGAGATCCTCCACCGCGATGTCCACGTCGTGGCGTGACGTCTCTCTGCCCACGCTGATCCTCAGAGCGTTACACGCCGCCGCGTACGGGACGCCACATTTCAGCAGGATGTGAGAGGGACTGCAAACACAAAGACATTCTTACACATCTGGATCCACTTCTGCACGTCTACGAGTGTCCTGATCGTAGTGTGTGTATGTGTGTATAATATATGTGTGTGTAGTCTATGAGTGTGTGCAGTGTGTATGTGTATGTGCCTGCAGTGCGTGAGCATTGTGTATGCGTGTATGCAGTGTGTGTGTGTGTGTGTGTGTGCCTGTAGTGTGTGAGCCTTGTGTATGCATGTGTGCAGCGAGTGTGTGTGCTTGTGAGAACAATATGTATGTGTGTGTGCAGTGTGTATGTGTGAGCAGTGTGTATGTGTGTAGTGTGTACGTGTGTGTATATATGTATGTGTGTATTCTGTAGTGTGTGTGAGACTCACTCATCCCCCCGGTGGGAGTGACACGCCGCTCCTACACTAGCCAGTAACCTCCTGCATGCACTCAGCACCCGTCGTCCTGCAACACAGTCGGGGGTCACATCCATGATTCATCAGCCAGGTCAGCGGCGGGTCATGTGACCGGCGGGTCATGTGACCGGCGGTGAAACCACGTGGAAGACAGCGGTAGAGTGCAGAGTGTGTGTGTCCTGTTGTCATGGTGAGAAATGGTGAGCTGATGTAAGGACTCAGTGAGGATGTTGCTCTCACCCTGCAGTGCTGCTCCCAGGATGGAGACGTTACACGTGTTGGGGAGTGTGTGTGTCCCAGGAAAGTGGCTGTTAAACCGCACGTTCTCCCTCCCAAACACGTCCTAAATAAGACAATGAATAATGAAGAGGACGACGACTGGAACTGTGGGAACTTGTGTCACGAGGACGTACCAACAGTCTCTGCTCCAGGTAAAGTCTGATCTCTAACAGGTGAGTCTGATAATCACTTAGATTAGTGATCACTAACTCTGCAGCCTGTAAACACACACACACACACGTGTGTTACAACCACCACAACAACGTGTGTGTGTGTGTGTGTGTGTGTGTGTGTGTGTCTGTGTGTGTCTGTGTGTGTATACTCTGCCCAGGCCGGCGATCATCGGTGTGTTCTCAGTACTGTAGAGAAGAACAACAGTTAAATCATCACAGTCCAGTGCAGCCACACAACACACATCACATGTTGTACATCAAATACCCCACAATATAACCCACACGTTATAACCCGCATGTTATACGTCAATATATACATCATACCCCACGTTATAACCCGCATATAATACCCCACATTATGCCCCACATGTAATACCCTGCATATAAAACCCCACATGTCATACATGCTATACCCCGGTCTAAAGTTGCGCTCCTGTCCTCCACCGAAGAGCAGGGGGTAAACAGGGGTCACCGTCCCGGGGCCGTTCACAAATAGTGCACCAATACGAGGAGCATAAAACTGAAGAGAACCAGAAAAGCATCATCAGTACATCAGCATCAATGTATTTATGTGATGATGATGGTGATGATGATGATGATGATGGTGATGATGGTGATGATGATGATGGTGATGGTGATGATGGTGATGGTGATGATGATGATGGTGATGGTGATGGTGATGGTGATGATGATGATGGTGATGATGATGATGGTGATGGTGATGGTGATGATGATGATGATGATGATGATGATGATGGTGATGATGGTGATGATGATGATGATGATGATGATGATGATGATGATGATGATGATGATGATGATGATGATGATGATGATGGTGATGGTGATGGTGATGATGATGATGATGATGATGATGATGATGGTGATGGTGATGGTGATGATGATGATGAGGATGATGGTGATGATGATGATGATGATGATGATGATGGTGAGGATGATGGTGATGATGGTGATGATGGTGATGAAGGTGATTACATTATACACAAACAGCAGTACACTCTCTCACCTTGTGCCCCACTATCGTGAGATAATCCACCCCCAGCTCTCGAGTGTCCACAGGAATTTTGCCGACAGCCTGAGCAGCATCAGTGTGAAGAAAAACTTTCACTGATCGTCTCCTGAGACTCGAACTGATGTCCTGTACCGGCTCCATGACAACACAAACACACAATCACAGACTTTCATTACACAGATATACACAATTATACTCTACACTGAGATTCATAGAGAATTAAGCTTGTAAATGATTGTATTTATATAGAGTTATACTATATCTCATCATGACCACGCCCCCACTCATCATGACCACGCCCCCACTCATCATGACCACGCCCCCACTCACCATGACCACGCCCGTCTCGTTGTTAGCCAGCATGACAGACACCAGACAGGTGGAGGGACGCAGCGCCGCCATCACGTCCTCCACCTCCACTCGACCGCTCACTCGAGACACGGGAACAAACGTCACGTCTACAGTCCACAAACATAAACAACAAACAATCTCAGGAGTAACCAGAGTACGAGTATGAAAGTAATAAAGTCATTATTACAGCTTCATGTAAACTAAAGAGTGAAACATGTTCGTATCACACAAGCTGTTTTCAATCAGACATAAACTGAGACAGATAAATACAGACTGACAGACAATTACGATAAAATGATACAGACAAGAAGACAAAGATAGATCGAGACAGACAGACAGACACCAACAGGTACACAAACAGACAGACAAAGAAACAGACAGAGAACAGCAAACCAACAGAAACACAGACAGATAAATAAACCGTCCAACAGACAAATATGTAGCCAGACAGACAGTTAGAGACTGAAGGAGCGTGTTGGTAGAGACGGACAGACACACTGTTAGAGAGTGTGTGTGTGTGTGTATGTGTGTGGTGTGCTGTGTTTGGGTGAGGATGTGTGTGTGTTAGTGGTGGTATGATTACCTGCCACGCCCGTCTCCTGCAGGTGTTGAGCAGTGAGACAGATGGAGTCGTGCTCGACGTTGGTTGTGATGATGTGCGGGAGGAGAAGCTTCCCGTCGTCCTGCTGATGTTCTGGTCCTGCAGCCGACGCCCGCGTCCTCCAGAAATGTTCCACAGCGCAGTGGAACACCATGTTATTAGCCTGGACACACACACACACACACACACACACACACACGAACCAACATGGTGCTAACCGGGGGGAGCAGCATGTACCCAGCGTCCTCACCTCAGTACCTCCTGATGTAAAGATGATATCCTCGGGCTGCCCCCCCACCATGCGGGCGAGGTTCTCGCGTGAGCGCTGGATGATGGATTTCGCTCTCACACCTGAGAACACACCAGCGCATCAGTAAATCTCTTCCACACACAACACACATCAGGAGAAGAAGAAGAAACCTGCCGGGCGTGTAGGTGCTGCTCGGGTTCCCCCAGGCCTCCGTCAGCGCCTCCATCACGGCCGCGGTTACCTCGGGCTCCACAGGTGTGGTGGCGTTATAGTCCAGATAGATTCTAAACATGGAGTCCAGGGATAAAACGATTCAGCACCAATCAATACGATTCACTCAAACGATTCTTTTAAATCTGTGATAGGGGGCGCTATCCATCATAATCCTGTATATTATAATCTAGTCCATTATAATCAAGTCATTTATAACGGAGAGGGAGGGGGGAGGTTAATACACATTATTAAATAATACACAGTAGTGGTGGTGATATATGAAACTGTATCGCGGTACTTCTGTCTCACCTCTCCTGACCCAGAGCATCATGATGAGACGGTTCGAACACGGCAGTGTGACTCCGGGCCGGAGTTTCTTTATTCATCATGTTCTCCTAAAAACACATGATTTCATACAATCATTATAATTATTACAATTTATTATTACAATTCTTTTTTAGTGTTATTATTATATTATGATTTATGATTGCTGTTATTATTACAATTGTTAGTATTATTCTTACTGTATGCTGTTATTTAACTAAATTATTAAACATTATATATATATATATATATATATAAAAATAACAAAATTATTACTGTTATTAAAACTGTTAAACATTTTGACTGTATAATTATAACTATTATACACAAATACAACTGATTATCGTTATTATCAACATTATTAAGTCAGAATAAATGATATTTATAAGATCAGAAATAATAATCACAATAAAGACTTTAATAATATAATGATTATAATTGTAATAATGAAGATATTTGCAACAATAATACTAACAACATTACTACTAATATTTACGATAACAACAACAACAACAATGATTATTATTATTATTAAATATAACAAATGGACGGCAAAAACAATTTATTATCATTATTTAGCCTGATAATAAAGATATATATGAAATAAACGTATTATTATATTATTATATATTAAACTGTAAATCAATGAAATAGGAATCTAGTTGAATATGAATCTAGATTCGACTTACAATAAAATAAAACTAAAATATATTTATTTAAATAGTGAAATATATAATTTATTTGTATTTATGAAATCATAAAAAGTGACGTTTTCAGTTTCCAAGTTTAAAATATGAATAAAAACAAAACATTTCACTAAAAGACCCATAAGTGTAAATACTAAGAAGATATTTTACCAAAGAAACATAATAAAGGATTTAAATAGAATGATAAAGATAATAAATATAAAAGCATCACACAAACACACCATGTGTACAGCAGTCACATCGTGCAGCGTTCACATGCGCTCTCACATCCTGACTGTTTAAGTTCAGCAGTGAGAAACTATAATAAATATCATTTATAACGATTCTTTACTTTTACTTACTTATTTCTGGTCAATGATTGACTAAAAGCTGTAACGATGCACACACACGCGTGCAGCCTAAACAGGAAGTGAACTACCGCAACACACACACGTGCTTACGTCATCTTTCAAACACGTGTTACACCGAATCCTGTGAGAGAGAAATTGTGTGACCACTAGATGTCGCTGTTTCGCACAATAACTGAAAACTTATTTCAATATTTTTATTATTCCTAATTATTGTGGGTTTTTTGCTAGATGTATTAACTTATATTGATCAAAGCATACAGACAAAAGACAACAATCGAAACGTTTATTGTTTTAATTTATTTCAATGTATTTTTCTTGCAATTTTGTCTGTTTTCACAAATTTAGTCTTTTGTCTTGTATGTGTGAGGAAGCCTGAATATCTGGAGGAAAACTTCACTTCACCTGATCACATGTTTAATCTTTAACTGTAAGAAACACACAGAATCTGTTTGGTGTTGCATAAGTTTCACGTTTATTTTTGATCATTCAATGTGCTCAGATCTTCAATGAGCAAAACAATAATAATATTAATAATAATATTAAGACTCTTTAACACACAAAACCACAAACTAAAAACCGCCAGGAGAAAGTCACACGTTACAATATTCACAGCAATTCTGTTACTGATTAGAACATTTAGGGTTCAGAATTGATTTATTATCCAGCGCCGCTCATTTATTCCTGACTGCACATCTGTGAAGTGCCGCTACTCAGTTCACCACAGCGCTCGAAATACATTCAAACATATTCATTATTGATTAATAAAATTAATCTATGATCTAAGTCATTAGTTTTTACTTATAATGTATTATTCATGTTTTTATTTTCTCCCATCTTATTATAATCAGTTCTTTTTTTTAAGCTACTCAGTTCACCACAGCGCTCGAAATACATTCAGACATCGAATTTTATTATTTAGTACCTAAGCACTTGTTTTATACATTTATAATGTATTATTTATTAAATAATATAATTTTATTAGTTTTCCCATCTGCTACTCAGTTCACCACAGTGCTCTAAACATCAGTTCTTTATTAATATGATTTATTTCCCTTTATCCCACTTCAGTCATTGCCATTTTTTAAATCCCAGCTTTGCTGTCTCAGAAGGAGGCGTCCAGCTGACCAATAGCAGAGCTGAAATTCAAATCGTTAATGTTATAACAATAACGCATCATTTCCAGGGTCGGAAGGTTTTTACTGAGCATGCTCAGTACATCCAAAGGTCAAGAAAACACAAACTAGCAGGTTATAAATTAACCAGACATCCCGGTGGTCACAGTGCATCGAACCCGAGGGTCCGGTGATGGAGAAATACATTCCACGAATCCTAAACTCACAGTTCACGCCGTCTTAGTCTGAAAAAACAACCCACAGTGCACCACAAACAATCATCTGCCCTCCATGAACCAATCAGAGAGGTTCAACCATGAAAAATGAAACATCAAAGCTACACACACACACACACACACACACACATCCATCCAAAATTCTACACCTCATCCCTGTAAAGGCTTAAACCTCAGTCTCCCTGGTTAGATCCCGGCTCTGTCCCAAATCACATCTGTTTTTGTGCCCTAAAGGTTTAACGCTTCTAGTGAACCTAGTAACCATTGAACTTGGCTATTTGGGACAGAACCGAACATTTAACAGCAATAAAATAAACAATTAACCACTGACTAAACCCTACCCAAACAAACAAACAAACAAAATGTTGTGTATCTCAGGGAGGAAGAAAATCAAAACGGGACGAAACTGAAAAGTGCCGAACAAACAACAAAGTAAATAAACAATGTAAAGAAATTTAAGCTTGTTAAATAAATACATCTTCAACTCAAAGTTTTTCATATAAGATTCACATTTTACTTTAGTGATTAATGATGTGATCAAAACCTCCAAACCACCAATCAGACATGAAGAAGCTGATATGATTATTATTATTTCCTGATGATCAGATTTGATACTTGAACATCTTTATAAGTGTAAAGAGAGACGAGATGAAGGTGCCCGAGCGGGTCACCGGCAGCTATTTACAATCAAATCAATCAAAGTCTTCTTGTTGTTGTTTTGTTGTTGTTTTGTGTTGGTGCTCTCAGGGTCTGGCGTGTGTTGTTCTCCTTCTCGACAACTTCGACCTGTAGAGAGAAAATCGAGATTCAAGACGAGTTATAAGATTCTTAGTAAAGACCTTCCTATTTATCTGGGCGTGTCACTGACGTGATCACTTACATTTGTAATATTTAGCAGATGTTAGGGGCCCAACAGTGCCAACCTGCTGGTAGTGGGGCTTGAACCGACAACCTACTGATCGCTAGCCAAGCACCTTAACCACTAAACATCATCGTCCTGCACAGCTTCATGCATCCTAGTGACTCGGTATGTACAGACATTTTTGGACTGCGGGAGGAAATTGGCAAGCAAGGAGGAAACCCACACAGACACGAGGAGAACATGCAAACTTCAGACAGAAAGGAGCCGGACCATCCCACCTGGGGATCGAACCCAAAACCTTGGTATTGTGAGGAGACAGTGATGCACACTCATGCATTCATCTGTCTGTGTCTGTCTGTCTGTCTGTGTCTGTCTGTCTGTCTGTATCTGTTACTGTCTGTGTTTCTGTCTGTCTGTGTTTCTGTCTGTATCTGTGTTTCTGTCTATCTGTATCTGTGTTTCTGTCTGTCTGTCTTACATTTGTAAAAGATGTGAAGAATAAACACTTTATAAGTGAGATTTATTCTGTACATTAACTGTGTGAGTGCATTTTAAACGATATTTAAATAAATACATGAGAATAGTTGGAATTGTCTGTAAGTTTTGATTGACAGGGTCTGTACCTGATGGATCCAGCGAGGAGAGGGTTAAATGCGTACAGCCAGTCGTGCATTTCTTTATCGTTGGCCGCCTGCAGCAGGATCCCACGATGCTCAGTACAAACCGCAAACGTGTACGGCGTCTGTAAACACAACAAATAATCACATTATTGTTTACATAATCATCAAACTGTCTGTGTCTATCACTGTCTGTAACTGTCTGTAACTGTCTGTGTCTATCACTGTCTGTCTGTAACTGTCTGTGTCTATCACTGTCTGTCTGTAACTGTCTGTGTCTATCACTGTCTGTAACTGTCTGTGTCTATCACTGTCTGTCTGTAACTGTCTGTGTCTATAACTGTCTGTCTGTAACTGTCTGTGTCTATAACTGTCTGTCTGTCAGTAACTGTCTGTGTATCAGTGTCTGTACCTGTGTGAATATATGAATCTGAACCTGTCTGCCCATGTCTGTCTGTTTGTATCTGAAGGTATCTGTCTGAATGTCTGTCTGTGTCTTTAAGTGAAAATCTGTCTGTAACTATCGGTCTCTACCTGTCAGTGTCTGTATGTGATGGCATCTGTTTAAATGACTGTCTGTGTCAGTCTAATCAGTGTCTGTATGTAAAATCATCTGTCTGTCTCTCCTGTCAGTGACTGTCTTTTCAGGACAAGGCATCTGTCTGACTGGAACTGTTGCATCAGTAACTGTCTTTCTGTCTTCTCACTGTCTGTCGGTCCTGTCAGTGTCTGTGTTTGTATCCGAGGGTATCGATCTGAATGCACATCTTCAGACTGTTGGAGGAGCAGCCAGAGAAAACCGAGCGGGCGAGCCTCTGGTCCAGCAGGCAGGAATGAGGTGTTGTGGTGCATTAGGGGGCGCTCTTGTGTGAGCGACTGACCTTCAGCATGGCCTGTTGGTCCTCGCTGTACTCCACTTGGGCGGATGAGAGGTTGAGGACGGCTCGTTCCACTGAGTCCCGCTCGCTGTTATAAATGTAAACGTACGGCCGCCGCACCACCACGTAACGTTTCACCCAACCGTTAGCATGCGGCTCCAGGAAGTGCAGGTAACCTTTCTTCGACACGATGGGGCTAAAAAATACCCACAATTACAGACACAGCACAAAGTACAAGAGCGCCCCCTACTGCCCACCTTCAGCTCGTACCAAAACATCCACTGCTAGGAAGTGTGGGACATTCTGCACGATAAACAACATGTTTTACAGTCAGTGTCTGTCTGTCTGTGTCTGTCTGCATATGTCAGTGTCTGTCAGTGTCTGTGTCTGTCTGTCTGTGTCTGTCTGTCTGTGTCTGTCAGTGTCTGTCTGTGTCTGTCTGTGTCTGTCTGTGTCTGTCTGTGTCTGTCTGTCTGTGTCTGTCTGTCTGTGTCTGTCAGTGTCTGTCTGTGTCTGTCTGTGTCTGTCTGTGTCTGTCTGTGTCTGTCTGTCTGTGTCTGTCTGTCTGTGTCTGTCAGTGTCTGTCTGTGTCTGTCTGTGTCTGTCTGTGT
>JAOUQU010420371.1:0-10804 GCA_028566735.1 Ammoglanis amapaensis
CAATGACGCTCATGTTTGGATTTTTGAATAAGTGGTTATTGGGTTTATCATCATCTCATACCGACCCAGCCAACGTCGCCTCCTCTGGTCGTTCCGTGTCTCCGTTCTTACCGAGGATGCCCCCGGCCCCGCCCGCCTCATACCAAAGTTCTGGAAGCAACACCTTGTACTATCTACTGACAATTGCCGTGAGCTTTTATTCTCTCAATTTTTATATATGTTTCTCTGAATCCCACTCAAAATTAAAAGTGCGGCTTAGATACGGGTACGGCTTATACTCGGGTCAATATGGTTTTAGAATGTTATAATCTTCTGTCTTTTTAATTTGGGGGAACTGATCTGATAATGCTTTGGGTTTAAGAAAACTAAACTACATCTGTAATGTTGAACATTTCATTACCATAAGGACAAAGCTGGCGTTTAACATCCGGAAGAAGAGGTTTCTTTCTGAGAAAATTATCTAAGTTTGGCCCGTGACGACCAAGGGGGTCCTCTGGTGGCATGAACCTGAAAAAATGGGACAAAAGAACAGTAATAAGTGTTTTTGAAAGGAGGGAAAACAATGTGTCTCTACATGCTGTCTGAAGGCTGATTTATACTCTGCAGAGCCTCTCTGTATCCCGACGTGCACCTATAAAATGTTCTAACTACACGTCGATGCAACACAGACCTCAAGGAGTAGTGACACAGACCACAATGGGAGCGCTATTGCCAAAACAATGGTGTCTATGCTTATAGTTAAAGTAGTCTCTCACTGCACATGTGGCAATGCCTTGATGTTTCATTTACGATCATTACAACCAGTGGGTAAACACAAATGAGACAAAACCCTCAAAAAATCACCGCCCTTTAGTGTGACAAACACATCACTACAATACCTGAAAGTTTTTTATTTGCTTTTGATTTTATTTAACTCTAGAACTCTAACAATAAAATTAGTAACACAATCTCTTAAGTTGGGGATATTTTACTTGGTATAAAGTGCCTGATTTAAACACACACAATGGTGTTCCCCACACCAGAATTGCTGCTGCCTTGATGCTGGCCCCGCACCCCTCCAGTCTTTACACCCTGACGGGGCACATCTGAGGACTGTGGTCGAGGACTAATGACATCATGTATGTAAGCCTGTGTTCCCCGATAATTGGGGCCAGATCATTGTTTCTACTTGTTTCTTGTGTCGTGGTGTGTTGTGGCTCTAAAAGAGTCTCAGAAGAGAACATCGAATTCCTAACAGACACAGATACTAACATCGGGTACATTTCACCCAACAAATATGTTACTAATGTTGGGTGAAAATCACTCGAACCAGTGACTCTTGAAAATATCATAGATGTGAGGAGGGAATCAACCAAACCATTATTGACATCAATGACCGTCCTTTAACTACACAAAGTCCCACCGTATAACTCAGACAGCAGTAACACAATAAAAATAATTCCTAATTCTTAGTAACATCATCTTGTTTATTGGTTTAAGTCTGTTACTATGTTTACAAGTAAAACAACACGACGGTAATATTAATAAAAAGTGTCCTTGTGTGTCATGAAATAACATTCTATTATTATTATTATTATTATTATTATTGTTATTATTATTATTATTATTATTAAATCACATGGCAAAAAATTGTTTGGGTGAAAATGACCTGGCGTTAGTGTTCTAAGGTTAAGGCTTAATAAAATGCTCACAAATTAATTCCAATATTACAATATTGGGACGCTGTAGATCATTTCTCTCAAACATTTTACTTAACAAAAGTACTTTTCCAATATAAAGTGATTTAGGACTTTTATTATCCAATATAAGACCTTCCCTGACTCACTTAATAACGTGACACATTTTCAACAACAGACAATCTGGACTGTAAACACGCCTGTCAGGCACCGACACTCACAAAGCTTCACTATTATAATACGCAGCGCGTGCAGACTGAAGCCTGCATTGTCTTCACCAAAACAACAATAGACTTTTTTTTACCAGACTTTAAACCATTCCAAATCCCTGCATTAACACTTTATCTGAACAATAACACATTTCAGAGCTTAGGTTGTCATTTGGAACATGGCTTCTCCTGTTCCGCGGACCGCCGCCTCTCCGCGGTTCAGCATGTGTGGATTCATCTATTGACTGTTTGTTCTGAACATACGTATGTACTCGTTATTCGAGGAAAACACACACCTAGTGCATCTTGCCGTGATCGGCAATTGCTCAGATACTCGAACGCTATATATGGGTTTAAGCATCGAATTGGTACAAATAAGCACTTTTATGGGGGTACAAGTATTCGCGGTAGTTTCTGATCCCTAATCCCAGTGAAGCGTGTCTTATTTAGCTTTCTAAAAAAATCTGAAATGTTAAAGTCATGCACACAAACAGCTGCAGAGAGGATTGTTAGTACTTCATCAATCATCAAACTCGGTATTTGAATTAAAATGTCCTTAACCTCCTAAGACCCAGACTTTTCCCTGATGTGCGTTTTTATTTCGTCTAGCTATTTGGGATTACTAGGATCTAACAAGCATAAAAATTATATTTTGTCTTTGTTTTTTTTTTCTAAAAACGGCTTCATGTACAATGTCCTCGTATGGAGACAGTAGGTCTAAAATAAAGAAACAATCGGCTAACAAAGAACAAAACTGTTTGATTGAAACTGTAAACATTAGAATACATAAACAAAAGTGCTCATGTTATTGTACATAAAAAAGCAACTTTTGAAAATAATTTAATCAATTGAGTGTTATGTTGTCATATGACCACTAGGTGATACGGGCAGTGTCTCCATATGAGGCCAAAGAGTAAACAATTTTAAAAAAATAGGTAGAATGGTGCAGAGAACCAGAAATGTAATGTCCTCATATGAGGACACAGCGTCTCTAGAGATTAAAATATGTCTATTTGTTTCTCTAATAAAAAATCTGTCCGTTTGGAAAGATGTCTGTGAAAGTACGGACAATTTAATCCATCTTTAGTCTAACCATGTGATTTTTGAAACTCACTTTAATCATCAGGATCACATTCATGCTAAATTTCACAAGTGGAACTGCTGTAACGCAGTTAGAAACATTACTTCACTAAAGCAACACTGGAACATTTTAATTAGAAGATGTGTCCAAACGACTTTTGGGTTTTGACTGTGATGTTGAAAGTAAGAACATCCTGACAGGACATGTGAGTGAAAAGTCTCAAAGTGGTAAAATGTTCATGATGGTCAATGTTTGCAAATGTGTCAAAAGTGAAGTTTCCAACCGCAGAAGAAAAAGGAAGTAAAAGGACGTGTTTTAGCTTTTCACACATACACACAGACACATACACACATACACACACACACAAACACACAAACACACACACAAACACAGACTTTTTTAAACAAATCATTGCAACAAATTTTTACCGTAACTAATTGGCTAGATACATGACCAGAAATGGCCATTGAGACATTAAGACATTGCTTTTTATAGGCTGAAGAGATGGTTGTCCATCCAACAGGTTCCCCTGTTATGTAAAGGGCCCCAACATACCCACAAAACTTAACTTTCTTGGCCTAAATAAAAAAGCAGGTCATCGCAAATGAAACAAAGTTGGAGCCCTTAAGTACCAGGACAATGTTATACCTTTCGGTTGTAGGATCAGAGGAGTTGAGTGGGTATTTGAGTTCGATGACAGTTCCATCTTTATCCTGTAGTGTTCCGTGATCAGAGGTGTAAAAATCGACCAGCTCCGACAACGAAGCGAACTTTTCTCCTCCATACAGATCATAATAGTCTCCTGTATTCTGAATACGAATGTGTGTAATGACCTCTCCCACCCTGACACACACACACACACACACACAGCAAATATAAATAAATAAAAAAATACCTGTTTATCATTTAAAATCATTCTGATTACTACCTCGGCTATAACTAGCAGATTAAAACACGTACGGTCATGGATGCAATTGAGCCCATCCGTGATTTATTAAAGTATTCCAGAAATGTATTGCAATTACACATTTTGTTACACACGTGTTTATTTTCTTTGTGTGTATCGAAACAACACATTAAAAAAAAAAAAAAACAGGTGTGATATTATTTCATGCAAAACAAAAAAAATGGACTGGACAAAATGAACTTAACATTAACTTAATATTTGGTTCCACACCCTTTTTAAAAAATGACATCAATCATTTCCTATAACCAACACGCTTCTTGCACCTCTGACTGGAATTTTGAACCACTATTATTTGCAAACGGCTCCATGTCTGACATATTTGAAGGGTGCCTTATCTCAACAATAATTTTAAGATCTCTCCACATGTCTTCAGTTGGATCTTTAGATCTGGATTCAGTGCTGGCCACTGCAGAACTCTACAGTGCTCCGTTTGCATCCATTTCTGCTTTCTAAAATATGTTTGGGGTCATTGTCCTGCTGGAAGACCCATGGCATGGGATTTCACCCAAACCCAGCTTTCTGAAACAAGGCACTACATTGCGATCCAAAAATGTTCCAATTTTATGAGGCAATGCACTTAATCAAGGCACCCAGCACCAGAGGCAGCAAAATCACCCCAAAGCACCTTTGTACCTCCATCATATTTGACTGTAGGTACTGTTCATTTCTTTGTAGGCCTCACCTCATTTTTGGTAACGTGTAGAATGACGTGTTTACCAAAAAGCTCTATCCTGTTCTCATCTCACATTTGGGCAAACTGCTGTCTAGCTTTAGTATGTCTCTGTGTCAGCAGTGGGGCCGTCCTGGGTCTCCTGGCACATCGTTGCATTCTATTCAAATGTTGATGAATAGTTCACGCTGACACTGATACACCTGCAGGACAGCTAGAATTTATTTGGAATTTGATTGAGGCTGCTGATCCAATGTTGCACGTCAGAGAGAGTAGCTACAGTGTTTACAGTTGTAAACTGTCTGATTATGTTGCACAATGTAGACAAAACAACATCAAGATCTCTGAACATGGACTTGTAACCTTGAAAATTTTGAAGTCCTCAGACAGTTCGCCTTATTTTCTCCTGTATTGTGTGTCGTTCCAGTACACACAAAGGAAATGTGTGTATAACAAGACGTGTAATTGCAATAAATCTCTGGGATAAATGCTTAATTTTCTGGTGTTATTTCAGAGGCGTCATTAGTAAACGTTATAGCATCAGCACAGACAAAATCCACCGTGGTGATACCTAAAAATGCTGGTAATACTATCACAATATTACAGGGGTCACCAACCTTTTTGAAACTGAGAGCTTCTTTTTGGTTACCAACTAATGTGAAGAGCTTCCAGTTTGATACACACTTGTGAAATCATAAATGTAACATGTTACTATTAATAATAATGATATTCATCTACGTGAAGATGCTGATCATGTCAATGATTTCTTACAATAATTTTCAACAATCATTTAACAAGGTAGGAAACAAACAAATATCAATATGCAAAATATGCAGCTATTTTTAAAACAGGTCCGCGAGCGACTCGTGAGGTCCTTTCGGGTGACCTGGTGCCACGTGGGCACCACGTTGGTGACCCCTGCAATATTATAACTGTTATTTTTAATATTTGCATTTCATATCAAGCTTTCATTTATTTTATTGCAAGCAACATCTTCAAACGTGCCAAATTATTCTGAAAGAGCATCACGGCAGTTCGTGTGTTTGCTCCCCAGCTTCAGCTTTACACTATGCAGTAAGGATTTGTCTCGTTATTATACACAGACAGGATCAGCTCATTATTAATTATAATTAGGTTGAACATTTTACAAACATAAGCATATCAATAAAATCTGCTGACGTGGCTTCGACTTTTCTTTACTTATTATAGTTACATTATAGTTGAATTCATTTATAACACGTTAGTAATTCTTGCAGCTAAAATGAAATAAATCAATCACAAATATAGGAGCCCTAATAGATTTCAAAATTATGTTGCATTTATTAAGCAACAGTTTTAAAGATTTGCTGTTGTGTTCAGATGCATTTTTAATCAATTAAAAGTTCATTACCTGACAGAAAGAGAAAAATCTCCGGCGTTCCTCTTGCTCGGTCGAGCCAGGAAACTTCCATGAACCCCACGGTTCTTCAGGAGAGCCTCAGCCTCCAAACCTGATACATCTCTATGAAACCACCTACAAAAAACACGTCAACTTTAGTAAACACGTCTTTATTTTTAAAGAATGGATCACCTAGATTTATTTGTCGGACAAAATTTTTGAATTTTTGAATAAGGCTACAGTGCCAGAATGATGGGTAAAAAAATGATACAGATTGTGCGTAGAGACAGATATAGGTGTGTATAGACAGGTGGAGAGGTAGGGTAGAGTTACAGAAATAGGGGTATAATGGGGAACAGAAAAAAAATAGAGAAAGATTTAGGCGGGAAGAAGAAATGTTAAAGATTAAGAGTCAGGAAGACAGGTGGGTGTATAAAAAGACAGAAAATGGGGAAGAAAGACAGATTTGGTAGAAGAAAGTTGTAGACAGACAAAAAAAGGATAGTGGAGAGAAACAAAAACAGACTGAGGAGGAGGTGGTGAGAGACAGAAGACTAGACAGTCGGCTGATAGCACTTACCGAACCATGGTTCAGATTTACTCTGAAAATAGAAGAGAAATTCAAATGTACCGACTCCATCACTTTTAATACATAATATTTATACATCCACCTGTCTGTTTACAGCACGGTCTGTCTATCTGAACCTCTGTCTATCTTTAGTCTCACTAGACATCTCAGTCTCTCTCTTTTTACCAAGCTCCTGAGTTCAATTCCCATCCAGAATAGTTCGAGTCCTCTCCATATGGAGTTTGGAATGTTCTGTTTGTTTCTGTCTGTTTGGGAGAACTCCAAACGGTGCAGTTTGCCACCCATAAATCGAAACGTGAGTTAATATAAATTAAGAAAACTGTATTTTTTGCTCACGATTTGCTATGTTTAAAATATAACTTGATCTAATGAATCATGGGTAACCTGTACCTACCAGTCCTGAATGTCTCTATTACATTTCTGTGCCTTATTTTTTTTTATCACAACCTTAGTGTCCACAATACTGAAACCTGAAGGAATTCACACAAGCCATAGTAACGTAATATAGAGCATTTGTGGAGCATCATTCTTAATTATTCTAATAATGTGCAATTAAAATCCAGCAGTATCATGAACGATGCATCTGCATCATCCTACTACATGGTCTCAGTTCCTTTTTTATCTTTAGAAGCTACTATTGTTCTCTCTTACTCTTCTGGCTTGTTGTCTAGCATAAACAAATTTATTTTACGAGGTCTATCAAGATCCTACAGAGGTTCCTACTACCCTCTCCAGAACAAGAAATAAAACGTACTGACTTACTGTTCTGGATGACTGACGAGTGATCTGATGGGTTCTTCAGTCCTTTGATATACGGTTAGTAGGTCCCGCCTTCGGTGTCTTTCTCTCTGTGTGTGTCAGCACTGCCACATTCGAGTCGCTTCCTTCCCTTTTGTGGATTCTTCTTGATATTACAAGATGAGTGAAAGTTTGTGACACGTGAGACGACTTTAACCGAGCAAATCCCACCAGGCTTGTACCCACCCTTGTTCTTTCTGTCTGTCAGCCTTTCTAGAGTCTGTCCGTCTCTTGGGTGGTGATGTGAGACAGCTGGAGCAGGGACCATCAGAGCTTGACACAACCAGACGGATCGAAGGAATAAACCTGGCACCCTGGATTAAAAAAAACACACAAACCAAAATCCTCATCTGACTATTGTTCTCTATTTAGTAGCTACTTCTCTCTTCTCTTCTGTCTCGCTACATATATCTCGCTAAAGCTGACAAAGTTCACTCTGAAACAGCACTTCCTTATAACTGACAGAACACACACACACATACACACACACACAAACAAATACACACACAGTGTACAGAACATATTCATTGCACCATGTCGGTATTCTCCACCTCCACCACTTGCCTCCATTCAGTTGCACAGTAGTCAAGAAACCAAATAAAACCAAATTGGCATCATGTTAAGATAACTACATTACCCAGCATGCACCGGGCGATGGCATTTAACATTTTATGAGGAAGTAAAACATTGTGTTTATTTGAGTTGCAAATGAAATGTGGCTCAACTGCTATGAGTAACATTTGAATAAACAGAGACAAAGATAATGCCAGCTCAGTTCCACAACAGCTCCACACATCTGCATCTGATCTTTACACAACACACTGACTCATTCATTACCAGTGTGAACACAAGTTAACGGTATATAGTCACAAGTATGTGGACACCGCTTCTGATTGTTCAGATTGTTCAGTATTGCTAATAGGTGTTTAAAACTAGTAGGAAGTACAAAAATACATATCCATAAACGATGCTAATACTTTGTGGGTGGTTATAAATTGGAATATCAATCACAAAGGCTCAGAGGTCAGTGGCCCAAAAGTCATAGACAGTTCCCTGAAAGTTTGCATAATGTTTTTTTATGGTAGATGATGAAAGAGTTTTTTGAATCCTTGCTTTTAAAGACTTTTTTTTCATTATAATTCTCTCTTAAAGTTTAGTACAAAGTGACTATTTACTATCAGCGTGATTTTGAATGTAAATTTAGAATGGGAGACGATGGAAATGTGAACGTGGATGGCGATTGGCCAAACTTAGGACACCTTGCCTGGTGTGACCCGATCCGAACTATGGACATGCCTGGTATAAACAATCCAGCTTCCACGCATTTTATGCTCAGAAAATAGTCTAGTAATCAGATAGGTTAAGCTGAAGATCTCCACACACACACAAACACACACACACAACCTTTTCTTTCATCAACTTCCTAATCCACAGAATTTATCTCTGATATACCTACATAAGTCTTCACATCAGCACATGATGTTCCCAGCACAACCTTCTCCACCACTGTGCAACATGAATCCGGTTTATACTTAATCAGAAAATGTCATAAGGTCATGTGGAACTGGATTCAGGAAGGTTTTCACCCAGTGGGGAACTAAATTGATACATTTTAGAAAACACACACACACACACACTTTTACACCAACAGTGGAGTGGATTTAAACTCACCGTATTTTTCTAAATAACACAGCAGCTTTGTCCGGTCTCTTCGTTTCTCTTGCTTTCTTTATCCAAGTATCTCTTTTCCTCGTCTATTTCTCTCTCTTACTGTCCCTTGTTCTCTCTCTCTCACTGTCCCTTGCTCTCTCTCTCTCTCTATGTATGATAAGGTATCTGTAAGAGGTGATCCTCCACCCTGTAATTACCACAAACTACTGTTTAGATTCAGAAAACACACACGTATACACACACACACACACACACACACACACACACACACACACACACACACACACACACACACTCCCTGGCTCTGTGGATCTCTGTGTTTGCGTTGATCTAGGTTGAATCGGACACCGAGCTGGTTTGGCATTCATTGGGTCTTTGATGGTCTTTGATAGTTGGCATTGTTGCTCGGGGATAAATGTTGTGTTGCTCAATAACACACACAAGTAATAAAAGATGATTAATATTATTGTTTATTGCAGGTCTCAAAACCAACATTATAATAACGAGTATAAACAATACAAGGGTAACAACATTAAATACAAAGTGTTAATCCAAAAGGGACGGGGCTTTGAGAGCGACATCTCAGTTATAAACAGGAAGATAAACACAGTGTGTGTGTAACAGTTGCTAACAAACTGAGTGTCTCTATATGAGGCTGTGTCCCAAATCATATCATTCTGTACAGTGCACATTGCCTTTAGTTTGCACTATGCAGTGCTAGTGAGGTCAATGTTTCTTCAAGAATGAAGACTGAGATTTATTTATGTTTGTAACTCTGTTCCAAATAACAGTAACTAGTTTTGCACACCCTAATTCACACCCTCCCTAAAGTTGTGCACTTACTTTTACCAGACATTTTATTTTGTTAGTTTGTTAGTTTGTTTTAATCCTTTAAAGCTTTTATTGGTAGTGATGTTCTGAGGTTTTAGATCTTGTGAACGTTTTAATGCTTTTTTCTAATGTGAAGCATTTTTGAATTTCCACTGAGTATAAAAAGTTCTACACAAGTCTACGTGCCCTGCCTTACCCTCGACGCTTTGGTTTAAATATTTGCTACAAATGTGAATGTTCACCCCTTCTCAACAAGGACGTGTTCATTAGTACTGGACAAGCCCACTGTGGACTGGTTGAGTGTCGTTTCCTGACCTGCTTTCAACCCACAATATGGCCAAATATAATTTTTCAAACCACATGACATTATTTATTTGACATGTTCGCTTATGCCTTGTTTTTGTGTGAAGCCAGGATGGACAAACTCATGCAGACTCCATGTGGGGTTTATTATATAAGACGGTCATTACACAGCCCACAGTTCATCCTTGACAAGTCTGTTCCGGTAGTTCAAGTAGAGGCTGTTTGTTTAATGATTGAAGTTACTGTAGTGATACAGCGCTGCATTCTAACAATTCACTCCGTACTGTAATTTCACCTTCCCTTTACCTCTAAGAATTATGGGAGATCTAAAAGCAGATATGTTTTCAGCACACATTTTACCAGAGGTGGATGAGACTGCAGGTAGCAGGATTGTTTCTTAGCAGCAATACTTTGTTTATTATGTTTATTGTTGCTAAATTTGGTTTATTAATTGTTAATCTGATATTTTGTTGCTTATTTAAAATGCTGCATCATCTTAAAACAGTGAGTGTACAACAATATAGAGCAAAATGGTACTTAAACAATCTATAATGTTTGGCTATCATAAACATCAGTTTAATAATGTGAGGTCTTGGCCAATGATAGTGATTGGTTGGAATTAGGTGGATAT
>JAOUQU010420382.1:0-21109 GCA_028566735.1 Ammoglanis amapaensis
GAGAGAGAGAGAGAGAGAGAGAGAGAGAGAGAGAGAGAGAGAGAGAGAGAGAGAGAGAGAGAGAGAGACAAACAAACAAATCTGATTGGAAACAAACCATTTTCTGTGTTTTAAATGTTTTATATTGTTTTTCTTTTCAAATGTGTTCCTTGTTAATGCTATAGTCATGCTGGTACAGAACATGGTCATGCAAATAAAACTCACTGAATTGAATTAAGAGAAAAAATGAAAGCTAACTGGCATGTAGAAAGGCCTTGTGACATAGAATCTATGATAATGGAGTCTGTGAGTCCGTAGCCATTGCTGTCCAACGTCAGATCCAGTCTAAAATGTTCTGTTACTGTCACTCACTATAAATACAACTTTTGAGTACAACATTTAAGCATGAATCAATCTTTCCATCATGTGTTCACCCACACATGTTGATAATCTGTCTGAGTGTATGGTAATATAGAACATCTTCCAGCAAGACGAAGTGACATCACACAACTATAGAGATCCAACATCAATAGGAAAAGCATGACTAACACTTCCACAATCAACCCTGGCCCCCCAATTCTCTTTTTCAGTTCTTCTCATCGTGTCTCTATGGATTCTCCCTTACACACCATTCTGTTGCTGTGAAATTCACTGCAGACAGGATGGCTTTAGACACCTTTGACAAATTGCCACAACTAAGTCACTCACCCTGTCTCTGGATAATAGCGCATTCTGCTTAATTTCAGACCCGATTTAAAAAGCGATCGCTTTTGATTAAAACATAAAATTAAAGAATTAAGCATAAAATCAAAACACTTTTCTCAGCATGACGCACTCTGCGTGGTTCCCTTTTACATGATCATTTGTTAAGGCGAACGATCTGAGCCACAAATGAAAGTGACTACTGGTGTTTTTGGTGTGTACCAAGAGAAAGGGAACAAAGAGTAACCTGTGTAGACACAAGAGAGAGCAAGAGCGAGCGAGCGAGCGAGCGAGAGAGAGAGAGAGAGAGAGAGAATAAAAACAATTGTGCAAAGTCACTGGAGAAGGCAAGCCCTGGAGAGCCACGGATTTGTTTCTTCTCGAGGGCTATTCATCAACTCAAGCACAAGACTCACTTTGCAGTAAAGACTGAGTGGATTTTGAACTTTCTATTAGTACCGCAGGCTAGAGGTGCTGGGCAGGGTGTGTAAAAAATGGAAATTAAAACAGCAATGATTTGCAAATCCATTTCAAACCAGCATATAATGAAATTAAATTCATTCTACTTCATACTGTGGCATCAAAGGAATCAAATGTCAACAGTATTACATTCAGAATCGCCACATTACAATCTGGAGCTAATTTAATTCCTTTTTTTTTCAGTGTTGCCTTTAGAAACAAACAGTTGTTGGAGATCAACGTGAGATGCGACAAAGCCTCAATACAAATGACCCATTAACTTTCTGTTTCAGTGGTGCAGTAAAAAAGTCAGAATCAATCAGCATCTGTGAAATGACTATCAAAACCAGTCTGAAAGCTTCCATTTACAAAGCTGTTACATTTGAAAACTTGTGTCTTAACTCAGATACCTCAGAACCCTGAAAATCATCTTTTTTGTACAGTTACGACAACGGTTCATATAACTGGGCATCGGTGAGTGCTTGATTTACACTTCTACATCGACTCAACAAAAGACAGCATTGTCACTTCAACATCATTGTCATTTTAGTTCATTGGCAAGGTCTTATATGCACTGCATAGTAATTCACCGAAACTAGGCTAGGGGGTGTGGAATATCTGAGGGTTCTGTTGCTTTTGTGTTTACCTGTTTTAGTGACGAGCAATAAAGGCAGTTGGTTTAGATTTTAACTGATCAATATTGAACAATGAATGATTTTTAATGTTGAATCATAAACAAAACATTATAATATGCATATGCAGAAAGCAAACACTTAATTTAGAGCCATGCACACTGCATTAGATTGATGGCTGTCCGGCTCCTTCTTGTGGTCTGCATCACTTCTCCTTGGAGTCCATGTCGTTTCGACGCATCATTAAAACATTTGGGAGAGGCTCTGCATTATGATGGTGTCAAAGTATAATATGGTTTTGAAGGATCAAAATCACAACCCTTCATCTTCAGCATTCAGCTTTCACTGAAGCTTTACACATTTGACATTCCTTGAATCAGTTCATTATATTATGCAGTGTAGAGGGAGAAATATGCAAATCCTAAACCTGTTTTTAGGTGCAAACATATACTTAATTGTAAATATAAGATTTATATAGATTTTACAAACACCTTATTATTACATGTTATCATGTCATCATATCTTTATATATTTTTCAAGCATTTATTTCTAGCATGAAAATGTAATTTACAACAATGTAATTGCAGACCTGAATTGCAGAAATAAAGGTTGATGGAAGTTAAACATAGCTGATCAGTCAAAACATGAAATATTAATTTAATTTTTTATGTTTTGTCTGGTCATATAATTAAGTTACCTTAGGGTGTATTTTAAAATACAGGATAAAATATAAAATTGAAATATTGTTCTCGACACAGTGTGCTCTACATGGTTCTCCTTCCAATGGGTAAAATCCTTATTATAACTTTAGTTTCAATTGGGAAACTTTACATACACTTAATTTCAGATAGGTATTTGAGGTCCTGATCTAAGCATGAACTGACCGATCAACAGATGCTGGACCACATGCTGGCCACACACACTTAAACATAATAGCAGCTGCTGGAGTGAAAGCAGTTTATAAATGAGCAGTAGCTGGAGTTTAATGAGGACCTCACACACAAGTGTCAGAGCTAGTCGTAATTACCACATTCAGCAGATGCTGACGGGAAGGGAGGGGGGAGACCACACAGCTACATTAATCCAATTTTGTCAGTTGAATACATTTAAAAGCCTCAAATGTCCTTTTAGCTACAGGTCCGACCTATTAAAAACCTGAAATGAAAAAGCATGGGCCAGTGCCTGAAAGAGATTCCCTAAGACTGCCTACATAATGGGAAATATGGCCTCCTCTTTATGATGAAAAATACCAATGTAACACACTGGCACTTTATCACTAGTATGCCCGAGGGAAAGAGACTGCTTGTGCAGCATGGATGGTGGATAAAGAAGCAGCATTTGATAGCGGTCAGAGTGATGACTGAGCTCCGGGTTGTTGCCAGAGAGCCTGGTCAGCTCTTCTCTGGGGGAAACTGGTTTAATGGTACAATCCATCTCCCTAATGCAATAGTACAGAGAGCACAGGGGCCTATGCAGCCATTATCACAACCACTGAGGCTAGAGTAGAGAAAGATTAAACAGATTCTGTTGGCAAGGTGGGCACACTGAAGCGTCTCGCTGCAGTCCAACAGTCTGCACAGGGCACGTGTCTCTTCATCACCTCATGAGTCTCATTTGAAATGAGCAAACACTGCTCACAGAGGCATACATCCGTCACACACACACATACACACACACACACTTAATGTAGACTTAATTGCTTGTACTCCTACAACTGATTTATAACTGTTTTCCCATTATTGCGCATTTATGACTCTGACTGCGTAGAGCAACAAAACTTAAAACCATCAAAAATGTCCACATAGTAATTTTTACTAACTTGGAATAGCATTCCGATGAGAAACTTTTAGTACTTTTTAGTTTTTGCCTTTATTTAAGCACAGCAAACTGAAGGAAACAAGGTTAGTTATTAAGAAACTTTTTATGTCTCTAATTCACATCACTTGCATGTTTTTGGACTGTGAGAGGTCAACAGAAGCTTCTGGAAAACAGAAAATCTACACAGAAATGGAAAGATTATAAACACAGTAAGTTCACACAGAATAAAATATGGAATCCAACAGAACATTCTTGACGTTAGGTAGCAGAACTAGCTACTGAGCCTCTGTGTACTAGAGTAACTAAATAATGCGGATGATTGGATGATTGTTTAAGGGTGTAAATCAATTGGAAGTAAATTAAGAACATTCTATAGATAACGCAACATTTGCCAGTACTCACAAGCCCGTGTGTGTTTAAAAAACTGTGAGGAAACATTGCAATGTCGAGGATGGAATCACCACTCTTGGTGGATGATCTTTCTACACTTATATTTGTAGAAAAAATTCCTCACATTTCATTAGAAATAGAAATTCCAAACATGTCATTAAAAACAATTAAAAAAATCTATATAATTGTTGCAGTCATAATTATAATTGTGAAACTGTATATTTAGGATATAATGACTATTAGGGAATCATGAGCAAACACTGCACCACTAGTACATTGCTGCACCACGTCTGGCTTTTATAACAGCTTGAAGTCTCAGACTCATTGACTTTAACTAATGACTTAACTAACGAACATTATTCATCAAACCACCTCCAACCGACTCGTATTGTTTTTCGCCACATCAGCTTTACAGCGAACCAAAGCCGACAGGTCACTAATACAAGTCAACTTTATTTATATAGCGCTTTTTACAAAAGACATTGTCTCAAATCTACTTCACAAAATACAGGACCTGCAGATACAGAAACCCCTGTTGAACAAGCCGAGGGTGACTAACGACATGGCATGGAACAAAGCACCTAATCTCAAACTGCTCCTGGAGTTTTGTGGCTAAGGCTGTCTATCAGGCTAGCGTGTGCAAATGTGCAGCACGGATTGGGTTAATTGGGGAAGAATAATTTCAATGTGTGAAAAAAGCATAATGTGAAAAGAGCTGGACTGTTTGCAGGCCATGTCATAGATATTATTTGTCTTTCTTGGATCTTAAAGTCTTCACATAGTTTTCAATATGGCAAGATACAATATTATATTGAAAAACTATATAAGTCATAACCAATTATCCTTCGAGTTGATGGAATATGACAAGTGTACACATTTCAATGTAGAATTTGTCCTTTATTGAAGAAGTTATGACTGTCATCTCCCCTGTGCCTTTACCTGACTTAGATTTCAACATCACCAACGTTCAAAAGACTCACAATTATCCAGCCATCCACAGTAAATGGTTGCTCTTCTTGAGCCCACTGTTACCTAATACTTTTCTCTTTAGACATTAATGATGGTTTTTGTTTGGCTTCACTGGGTGTAAATTTCATTTCATTGAGGCGATCCCTTACAAATCGGTCACAGACATTCCCATCTGTCGTATGGTGCAGTTTCTATTTTCAAGAGGTATTGCTTCGTTTTTCATCTTAATACTTTCCTTTTACTTTCCCATTTTGTTTGTACTTGGTCCAGATACAGCTGACTGCATCGTTTGCAACCTTCCTTGATGATTAAAAAGAATCGAACACCTATATTCGTCATTACACATATACAGATGTACAGTACAATAAAATTCTTCTTGCTTATTCCAACTTGGATGAAAGTTGAGCTCGGACCTCAACTTTCATACAAGTTAGAATAAGCAAGGAAGAATTTTATTGTACTGTACATCTGTATATGTGTAATGACGAATATAGGTGTTCGATTCTTCCAGAGTCAGCCACCCATGGAGCAGACAGGATTAAGAGTCTTGCTCAAGGACCCAACAGTGGTGGTGTAGCAGAGCCTGGATTTCAATCCCCATTCTTCCAGTTGATAGGTGTAATAGTCTCTACTGTACATTTCTGAAGAAGTTTTATAATTCTCGCTTTTGTTTTAACCGACATCTTGTGTTGGAGTCTTAATTCATATCAATATCTTTTTAAACTTAAAAGTAAACTTAGTAAACTTATTTTCTTTTGCTACTTAATCTACACATTTGCGACCAACTAAAACAATTATATTCCTCCTTTTTTATTATTTTCTTAATACCAGAAGGTTGGAAATTTTGTAAAGAAAGTTTTTTTTGGCATGTATCTGTGACTACAATTTATTTTGTAATTTGAATTAAATGCATGTCTGACACAATTTAATGTTAATTTCTGTAAAAATCTATAAACGTTTTCAGCTCTGGCTCAGCAAGATCTGAAATCTCTCTCAGCTTTTGACACTCTCCCCAGAGAACTAGCGGGGGCTGTGGTAAACATTTCCTGCTGATATGTCAAACCTTCCCATTTATCGTCCGACAACCTTGTTTTTTTTAACTCCCACTGAGATGACAGAGCACAACTGAAACACTTTAATCCTCATTTAGTTCATATCAGAGGTTGACAGGAGCTCGATTTGTTTCAAAGCAAGCCAGAACTAAGCCATCAAAAAATTGTGAAAACTGAAACAAAATGTGCTACTTAATGTGATCTATAAAGATATTATACAAATGTAACAGGCATATTAAATAGCTCATTCGATCATGTCCGGGCAAGACATGACGTGATCAAATATTTTGGTGAATTTTAATAGAAAAATATCTATTTCAACAAGTAACTAATGCAGCAAAACATAAACAATAAAGTTGATAATATACCTTTAAAACAACAAAGTTATAGTTTCTTTCTTTGGGGTTGTTGTAGCTAGCTGAATCTGACACTTTTTGAAAAGACCCACAACAGATAAACAGACTTTGAATTGATCATAATTTTAACACTAACGAAAAAAGAGGAAAAATACACAACATAAAAGCGAGTATAATTTATTGTTTTTTTATTTTTAAATCAAGAACATTAAAAACTTAAATGAGTTAACAAAAAAACATATATGCTGTGATGACAGAGTTCGCACGGTAAAAAAAAAAGCAGGATGCCCGTGTTTAAGATCTCAAGACTTTAATCATATCTGTAAGTCAATTCAATATTTATATTAACACTTCATATAATATAAACACTTCAGCTAAATATTCCATAGTAAGTATTAAAACAAATAACACACTGTACGCATTCTTGTTCACATTTATATCTGATTATTACTGTAATGATATTAAAACACAGATATTATTTGAGCAGTATAACTGCTGCATGTTTTAGACGGATGCATATTAGGATCCAAAACGATCCAGTTCAAATCATAAAAACTTTTCAATTCAAAGTAAATTTTACATCATTTTATTTACCCAGTGAAATTTTATTCTGTATTATCACATTGGATTTTACAACAATTTAACTCAATTGCTGATTTTAAAACGTGTTATCTGTTATATGTGACACATGGGGAAAAGAATTCGACCTCTATTACCTGCAGTGCGAAAGCAGTCATTGATTCTATTTGTAGAGAATCAAATCATCATCTGTTCACGGTCCTTAATCTCCTCTGATTCCTGTGAAATCAGTTACAGCTACGGTTGGTCTTCATCGTCACTGTCTAGTTCCTCCGATTCCACGAAGCGCACAGGATTCGTATTCGATGGGAACTCTAACAGAGCCGTGCTCCTCGCTGCTCCTGGAGTTTGTGAGGAGTTGTCAGTCCGTCTCGATCTCTCTCCCTCCCCGTTGCCCTCGGCTTCTGTGCTGCCAGAGGAAATCCTCGCGTGAGAAGTGCTCTCTCCGATAATCAGCTCCTCCTTCAGTCTCTCTTCTAACTCCTGGATCAGCCTGCCTCCGTGCTGGAGCTCTGGAGGAGGAGACGAGGCAGGTGCTGCTAGTTTTGGCTTTTCTGCTTGGTCTTGTTCTGCTCCAGACTCACAGCCACTGCTTTCAAGCTCCTCCTCTTCCCCGCTGCTGTTACTGCTGCTATTGCAGCTGGATGCTTCCTCATCCCCCTCATCGTCACTTTCCTCTGCTTGCCTTTGCTGAATAGCCTCCTGGCTTTTTATTTGCTCGTCCTCTTCGACTACGAGCTCGGCAGCCTGCTCTAGAATTAGTAGCTCCAGGTCCAGGTCGGCCTTGGTCAGCTCGGCTTTGTGTAACGCTTCAGCCAGTGTGACGATGTGCTTAGACCTGAGAGAAAAAATCAGACAGTGTCACGTATAAAGTTTATAGTAATATACAGTACATATAGTATATTATTATACTATATTATTATAAAGTAAATTAAAGTGCTGGTGACTTTACAAGGTAAAGCAAGACATAGTAATAGAAAAGTAATACTGTAGTAAATACCACAGACATAAAGATACATATTAATTGTCATTTTAACCCATTTTATAAGTATGCAAGAAAAAACACACAAAAATCTTACTGCCATCATTATTTCACCATGATTATGCAATGAATCAGCACAGATGGACATAGGGTCAGTGAGTCATGCACGGTAGCTTAGTGATTAGCACTGTTGTCTTACAGCAAGAAGTCTCAGGCTTTTTGTGTTTGCATGTTCTCCCAGTGTCTCTCTAGGTTTCCTCCAGCAGTTAAATGGCGATACTGAAATAGTCCAGTGCATTTGTCTCTGTACTCTGCAACATACTGGCGACCTGTTCAGGTATTTAGTGTGTACGACCAAAGTGTGTCCGACTGTGATCCTATTTAGGATTAAGCGGTAGTAAAACTAGACAATGGATGGATGGATTGGTGGAAGCAGTTCATGCCAGTCTTCCACTAAAATGTTTGACAGATTATGAAGTGCATGACAGACTTGCATATATAAGAATTCTATTAGGGGTCACTTGACTTGGATGCTACCCTCTTACTTATCCAAGCTTGGCATAGGCATGGCACTACACACTGACCAGTGTGTTGGATTTGTTGGCAGACCAGTGTGGATATGTTGGCACAAACCAACCAGTGGTAATACAAAGTCAAACCAGGGAGTTGAGAATGTCTGTGCTGGTGTGCTACAAATATAACAATCGATGCTCTTATTTATCACATGACATGTACAGATAATTCAAAAGTGGCAACCTGGCAGTGGTGGGGATTGAACCGGCAGTCTTCTGATTTTATTATATGTATATGCAAGATGTTTCTCACCAGTTTCTAGAGGTTCTATTAAGACCAAGTACGTACAAGTACATAACCTGTTATTTATATGTTCTGTATCGTTGTTACTTTATGAACTGTGCTTGTAAAGGTACAATTCAAACAAAATGTGTTATCGTTTTCCTCAGACAAGTAGGCAGCGAACCTTCAGTGAACTGGATAAAGTCCTTTTGTTTCCAGGCATGAACTGTCAGATGTACTTAAGAGTTTAGAGAGTGGGTAGCAAAGCCGCTACAGGAGCAAGGTTAGCATTCAGTTCACACAGCTGCTGTCTCCATGGCTACTGTTGGGAAAACTTGGTAGTAACACATAAGTGCATGCTTATCAGACATGCTCTCTGGTGGAGTAATTATTTCTGGCGTGAAAGAGTTTCCTTCTCACGCACACCCGCACTTAAATTCTGGCTTGCATTCAAACACAGACAATTTCTACATTGTAGCTCATTTGCAATCCACAATTTAAGGCAAAAGTTTATATTCGTGAAGTGGATGAAAAAATGCTGTTAAGTTTTTTGGTTAATGTGATCAGCAACAAATTTTATTCTTGAAGTGGCTGTCTTTTTAGAGACATAAGTCAAGTCAACTTTATTTATAAATCGCTTTTTATAATAGACATTTTACAATAGACTCAAAGCAACTTTATAAAATACAGGACGAACAGAAACCCCTGTTGAGCAAGCTGAGGGCGACTGTTGCAAGAAAAATCTCCCTGAAAATTACAGGAAGAAACCTTTAGAGGAACCAGACTCAACAAGGTCCATCCTTCTTGGGTTAGGGACCCATAAGGACCGATGTTTACAACAGACAAGCTCTCATCAAACCTTATTCCCTATATGCAACAACAAAAAATAAAGAAGCACTGACACTTAAAAAAATCTTCTTTTTTTTCTTCTTCTAACAAACTAAAACATTTCAAATAATACGGGGTTAGCAAACTGGCACAGAATCTCAGTAGGTAGCCTTATAGCAAGAAGGTCCTGAGTGCAATCTCTCGGTCTTACTAGGTCCTTTCTGTGTAGTCTGCATGTTCTTTTGTTTGAGTGGGTTTAGTAAGTCTATGGAAGCAGAGAGTTTTCTCTCACGATCCAAAAACATGCCACCAATCAGGCTAATTAGAAACACTGAATTGTCTGATACTTACCTAGCCACGAAGACGCATAAAGCAGTGCCAATCCAATCCCAAGCATGGATAGACGTCTAATCGCAATGCTATCTAGATTTAGTGCCAACGACCACTCAAAAAAGCATTAAGTGGGGGAATATTTACATAAAATGACGATGATAATGTGAAAAGCAGTGCTCAGTGGGGCCACGCTCAACCAAAATAGTTTCTGCTGATAGCATTAAAAATGGGACTATGCTGCTGGCATAAATAGAATTAATAGAACAAGCAGAAGCTTGTTGTACAACATTTGTATTTTAACGAGCACTTTTAATAACATCTGTAAAATTCTGTAAACTTGTTCATTAAAGCTAGTTTATTCAGATTTTCTGTATTACAAACTTTAAGCATGTAGTTAATTAGAGCTTAATTGATTGTGGACTTTGTTCCAGCAGCTTAGAACTTAACGTATTTAAGGCATTTCTAAAAGCTGGGGTCAGTGCACAGGGTCAGCAATTGTAAAAAATCCCTGGAACATTTAAAGGCCTTGCTCTGTGTTCTAACATGGCAGAGCTGGGATTCAAACTCTCAATCTTTCAGTTTGTAGGCCAAAGCAAGAGTAGATTCCCAGGGACAGTGTAGCCTAGTGGGTAGAGTGTTGGGCTATGAACCCAAAGGTTGGGAGTTCAAATCCAGGCTCTGCTACACGGCCACTGTTGGGTCCCTTAACCCTGTCTGCGCCGTACGATGGCTGACCCTGCGCTCTGACTGCAACTTCCAGACAAGTTAGGATACGCGAAGAGAAACATTTCGTTGTACTGAACATCTGTATATGTGTAATGACAAATAAAATTTGAATTTGATATAATTAAGTGCCCTTTAAAACAATGATAATATCAAAACAACAAGTTTTCTTGGAAAAAGAAGCATCCAGTTGAGAGAAAAAGCCATCATGTTTCTCACAAGTGTTCTTTATTTTCACAGTATGACAGCTTTGTACAGCTTTGACGGAAGATCTGCGTGCTCAGTAGCAACCAGACAAAGCTTCTGTTTGAAAGGGAAAAGTGCTACAATGCACTAAAGCTTCTAATGCAAGCAGACCATAGCATCATGCATTATTCATGCAGCAAACAAGTCCGGGTCGCTGCCAAAACTCAAGTGCCTGCTACTAAGCGCTTCAGACAGCCAGTGGTCTATGTCGACACAATGATTATCAGAGCAACCAGAGTGGTTTTCGGGGTCGTGGGTTATTCACTGGGGAGGAAAACGGGAGGAGATGCGGCCCACTGTGCTTCAATTAACCCACTACTGAGACGCGAGATGCTTTCCTATTAGGTAGCAAAGCAAATGGTGTCCCACCTGCTGAGCAAAAAGGACCTATTGTGAGTGGGTGAGCTCTGCTGATGCCTCTGGAGAAAGATTGCAGTAGGAATAGGCTATGGGGTGGGGGGCGTTGGTGGGGGGGTGTCAGTGACACAGTAGACTTTGTGTTTTTTTTATTTATGTGCCAAAAGCCTGACAAGGAAAATAAACTCCTGCCACAAATACTGGCTAAATGTGTAAACCTCCCACTCTGTAAGAAGTCAACAAACAGGGACAACTGCTTATAAAATCAATAATGCTAACCACAACAACAAACAAGTCATTAAAAGCTCTCGGAAAGCAGTACAATTGACTGAGAGCTCTGGGAAATCCCACAAGGATTCCACAAGGATCCACACACTTATGATAATGCATAGATTAATCCTCAATGTTAATTTATAATTACACTGGTCAGAAAAGATTTTGCTTAACCTTCGTATTATGAGCAGCTGATCACTCAAGATTTTTATATCATGTAGCAATGTATTGATTTCCGATTGTTAATTTAGTTATACAGAGGCAATATTCATCCTACCTGCTGTAGACATAAAAGAAAAAATATAATCTTTGAAACCCATTAAGTACATCAATTATCACTGCACTGCTTCTTGAATTGCATTTCACCCAAAGTATGTGGACCCAACAAAGATATTTTTACCTCCATTTCGCATAAAACACATAAAATGGCTTGGAAATCATTTAAGTCAAGTTTTCATTGGCATCAATCGATCGCCAAATTGCATCCATCTGGTTGATAACATTGTCCAAGCTTACAAGGTGATGAAGAGGAATATGGCATTGAAAATCCATTTCCAGCGATGACACTTCGTCTGATTTCTTCTCGGTCCTTTTTGGTGCAGTAAATGATAAACATGGCATAGAATTCCAACAAGATATTACAGTACCACGGAAGGAAAATGTTACCAAGGCTACTGAAATCAGTCAGTGCTGGCTGACTATTGTTAGAAACTAAATACAAGATGCACTCGAGTTGAAGCGAACAAGTAGAATCAGCAGTGAAAGACTTTTAGCTCAGTTGAACTAATGACGTCTAATAAATTTGAATGGGCTTTAATCAGTAAATACAATAAGTGTAATCAGTAAAAATAATCTAAGCTTTTCCTTCTATAGTGCCACATATTAAATAACAAGCCCACAAACTCCACTAAAATGTACTATTTTATGGCAGAATATGAGTGACAATAACAGCTAACGTATTATTTTATATTCCAAATACTAATTTGTCAAAGAGTGGTTCTAAACATAGAATCATAGCAAGATGTTGAGGTTAGAAGATAAAAAATGCCTTTTATAATTTAATAATAAAAAAACAGCATCTACGTCTACATTCGAATCATATAGTTTGTTGTAGGATGCAATGCCATCAGCATGGAAAGAGGACAATCAAGGGGGAGAGTACAAACGTTTGTTTTGAGCTAATTTGACACTGCTGAGGTTGAGAGGGGTCATGTCAGGTCAGACTTATTTGTAATGCTTTTAACAATAGACAGTATCTAAACGGAATCTCGAAAATTCAAGGCCAATCAGTTTGAACATATTTAGTTTTGTTCGGCATCTGATGTTGGTATTTTGCTGGATGCTCCCTCTGCTTGTCTAGCATACATTTTATGCAGCTTGGTCTGAATCCTTTTAGGTTAGAGTTCAAAAGATGTATTTCTTCGAAACATTTCTGTACCTCACTCTGGGTAGGAGCGCCTGCTAAACGCTGTCTGCAAAATATTAATGTCTGTTTATCTGCCCCTTATTGTTTCAGGATTGTAATTTTTGGTGTGTATTGCTTGCTTTGTTGTCAGGATAGCTTCATTTCTACACGCTCTTGTCTTTTATCCATCTTGGGCCATCTGTGAACGATGATCAGCGTTCCCCTGTGCCGTTCTTGCATTTCAGAGATGTGAGATCTGTTTGGCCTCATCTTGATTGCAGCAGGAGGCATTGTTTCTGCTGTTTGCTATTTCATGCCTGTAGGTGAAGCATCTGAGCGGCAGTGTTTATCTTTTTCAGTGGTCAAGGTCTGTTGAATGTCAGTATGTATGTGTCTTGTCTGATAATGATTTGTTTTTCATTTGTCATGTCTTGGCTTGTAAGTGGATATTTAGATCAAGTTCTTCGATGCTATTGAAGAAGGTCACACTTTGGCATGTTGTTTCTTTGGACTTTCTACTAGTATCTGGACATATTAAACTGCTGCTGCTGCTGTTCTTTGTACATATAAATAGTATGACATAATTAATTAGGTCAATTTTGTGTTTTGTCATCATTTATGTGTATTGGGAAAACCAGCTTTTATCCAGAGGATGATTTGACCACAATTCTCTTTAATAAGGTCTATATATATATAAAAAGCCAAAGCTCTGTATTGGAGCACTGGCAGATTGGGCGTGTCCTTTTCCTTAAACACCAGTATATCTTCCTGCACAGACAGGTAATCTTGCCGAAATTTAAACTTCTAAATTGGCTGTTCTTGATTGTGATGAGTTACTAGTTACTCTAAACAAGTGTCCTATTGTTGCCTCTTACTTACAGCAAGAGGGTAGATCTGAATGTAATTTCCATGTCCCACATCGAGCAGTTAAATTGTTAAATGTGAGATGTATATAGAGGTGGATGGATGGCAGGTAGGCAGACTAATGGACAGACAAGCAGGATGACTGATGGGACCATAAATTGATATATAGGAGAATGTGCAACTGAATTACTTGAAGAATAGATGGGGGGGAGGCAGAAGAGTATGAGTGATAGATGGACACATGGGATATGGATGGATGGGTCTTAATAAATAAAAAGCAAAATAATAGCAATAAACAAAGAAGAAATTGTAACATGTGGCTAAAACATGCAGATTTTTAGCTGCACAAGTCTAATTTGATATCAACTGTGGAGATATATGCAGGTGCACAGAAAATTGGTCCCAACAATGTATTGAAATGAGTGGTCTAATGAGCAGAAGAGCAGAGAATAATCAGGTAGGTGAGCAGAAGGATAGAATGATGGGAAAATGGGTGGAATAATGTAAGGCAAAATAGACAAAGTAATAAATAGCTTGGCAGATTGATGGCTAGACAGATCTGTGGATGATAAATGGTTCTTTACTCTCTTCCAGCAAAGTATTCTGTCGAGTCACATTACTACGGCCTAATATCCAGATAGATGAGCAGGGAGTGACTGGATAAGGTCCTGGGAGGTTGTCACATGTATCTGGAACTATGCTGACTTCATAGGAGATTAAGTTTAAGTCTGAAGAACTGGGAGGGCTGGCAGGATAGTACTTGAAAATATTGGTCAAGCTCTTATAACTAAAGTTAAACATGTTTAGCAGTGTGACATGTCATATCGTCTTGGGTGATAATATAATCGAGATGTACGTGTCTTTCACATGGTTACAATATAAAGATTCCAAAGAGCATAATGCTGCCATAATTATATTTATATATGCAATACTGTTTATAGCAGGTTATATATAATATAAATATCAAGTACAAAACAATGAAACTGATGTGGGTATTCCAGATTAAAAAAATAATTTCTGCTGAAAACTTAAATAAACAAGCTTTAATCTTTTGAGAAAGAGCAGCTCTTTCAACATGGCCTCAAACCATATGCTTGAAATGATCCACAGAAAGGTTAAAGCGACGTGATCTTAACCCCACCCCATATAGTTCTGTATGACCAAGTGAGAACCTTCATGATATGATGCGGTTGCAGGAAGTCCCATGAAAGAAGCAACACTTCAAACACTTGCAATATTACCACCTCGCATCCCCCTCACCCGCCCCAAAGGGGAAGTCATTATTGAGTTAGTGCTGCAGAGACTTGCTTGTTCTCTCTCCCTCTCAGTTTCTCTTTCTTTGTTAATCTTTGTACTCCGGTGGTAAAAGAATGCAAGCTCATGAAGCAAACAAAAGCTCCTTTTCAGCTGAAAGATAATGTATACAATTCAGTCAGAAGGAAAGCACTGTTGTGGCTCTCCGTAATTAAGAGTGAGAAGTAGCTTTCAGTATTTACAGAAATAGGGAAAGAAAATAAACATCAAGCGAACACAAAAATGCACCAGAAAGCATTAAAAAGGAACTCAGAAGGTTGCGGTGTCTGTGAAAAGAAGTGAACATGCACCAAATTACTCGTTTAGTGAAGATAAAACAAGCCCCAACCACATTTGCAGAACTTAAATACTTAGTATGCAAACACCAAAATAATTAGGAAGTGCTTATCAAGAGTTAAACACATATAAAATATATGTATAGAATGGTGACTCCCCGGGAGCAGAGAGGATTAAATACCTTGCTTTAAAAACAGTGGATGCATAGCAGAGATGTTAGTCAATCTCTTAACCTTTCGATTGATAGTTTTAGCACTAGGTAGCCACAGTCGCACAGTACAGTTTGCTGGGTAATTTACTGTGTGTACTGTATATACTGTGCATAAAACAAGACTCAAACAAGTAGAGACGACAAAGAACAACATCACTAGAAACAGAATCTCTGCATTCTACTGTGAATGTCATGAGACTTGCAATTCATTAGGACACTCTTTTCCAAAATGCTATGAACGCCAAAAGTAATAGAGTTTATCGTGCCATTCTGTTGTGAATTGAGCCTTCTCGCCGCTCCATTAGTGCTTCATGCCAGATCGCTGCATGTCTTTGGGTGACATCTCCTTTTAACCTGTAAATTCAGCTAATCATAACTATCCAACATGGCAGCACCCTCAAGTGAATAGTTTTCTTTAAAAATAGTTGTTTTCAATACTTGTGATGGTTCTGAAGAACCCGTGAGACCTACAGCAGGTAGTAAAGAACATCGTTTAAATAAGGAACCACAAACGAGAGCAAATTAACTGTTCTGGTGATGGACTGATTCCGGCAGTTGGATGTAAACAAACTGCTGCCAAAGATTTTTAACTACAGATAAATTTACACCTGATTAATTGTCAGAAGTGTTATGACCAATCTGGCAAATGACAAAATTGCTGTTTAATAAAAAAAATGCTGTTTAAAGTGGCATTTTAAATGGCATTGAATAAAAAATAAGCTAACTAGACATTTAGCTGGAATGTTATTGTGTAGTTATTTGTTTTCTGTTGTGGAAAATATTAAGCCATGAGATTAAACATAAATGAATGGATATTATTTAAAATTCAATAGTCTCGTTTTTTTTTTAACTTTGGATTTATAACATTATAATGATAGTTGCTAGATTTGTCAATTCCAGTTGAAATGTTTAGACTGAGCCAACAATCTGTTTTGACAGGGAGAAAATTATATTAACATTCAAAATGGATTTGTAGCATTTTGTAAAACAGATTTGTATGTTTTCACATACAAAAACATGTATAGGTGCCATGCTACTCACCACCCAATCAACCAGTGAGTCACAACCAAACCAAAACAGAACTAGGCAAAGAAAATGAGTAGGTAGACAGGAGAAAATAAGCAGGTAGCCGGCCAGCCATTGAGGCAGACAAGTGGAGTAATAAACAAATTGGGACTCCTTGGAGAACCGAGTTGTGTGTACGTCTATAAAACGATGTCCCCAGCTAGAGCGAGCAACATTTGATGAGCAGCAGGAAATTCTTTGAAGCATCGTTCAAAGAGAACTACACAATCCGTCAAACTGAGCGTTTCTCCACTTCAGTCATCTAGCCGGAGTACAGCAGGTAAGAATGTTACACATCGGTTAAGTGGAAACATAAAAGCTAAAACAAAATCCCAAAAGGGTCTTATCGTAATGGTCAGATGAGTGGATCAAGTATCTTAACCACAGTGGCAGCCAAGTATAATCTGACAATGGTCAAAAAGATCACAAAGACACAAACTATCGAGGCTGTAGGGTCAGTTTATGATACGAATAGCTACAGTAGCTACAATCGATCAGAATAATGATGATATTAAAATGTATTTTAGGAATGCATGTTGCTGATAATATACCAGATCCCACACACCATCCAAAGTCTTATAAAGTCCATGTCTTTTGGAATTCAGTTTAATTTTAGCATAAAGGGAACCTAAAAAGCTATACAATCACTTAATTGTACAAATGTATTTTTTTTGGAGTACCTTCCAATTAATCACATATCATGCATTCTTAACAAATTTGAACGATCAGTTTAATTTCTTCTGTGAATCACATAGCAATAAATAATTCGTTTTAAATTTGCATCTCAGTGTTAACATACAGAGAATAATTAGAAGGTTTATTTATATTCCTTTGCCATTAAGTATTCACAATGGCATAACCCATTAACAAATTTAAACATTGTGCACACTGCACTTATTTTTAAGTCGGCAATTACTTCATGAACCTTAAAAGCCAAGCCGTTTGCTTAATGCACCAACATGATACACTTAGCTAAACTTTCTGTGACTTCTTAAAAGCTACCAGACTCTGTTTATACATTAACCAAGGTAGAACAAGAAACTCAAAAGCCGAGAGCTCAAGTTTAGTCCAGGAAGTAAGACTGAATGCTTTACCAATGGCCCCTGAAACCACCTACTTTGATGAAGCTCTCATGGACTTCTGCTAAGAAGCCTCTGTCCTGTGAGAGAAATGCTTGGCATGTTACCAAAGATCAAACAATAAGCCACTTCTTTCTGCCTAAAACAAGGAAATTTAACTCAAAATCAAGCTGACCCAATTTAGTTTGAGGTGAGATGTATGACACAGCTGGCTAGATAAGCTGGCACAAGGTGATTCCATGCTGGGATCCAACAGTCCTCCAACAGTTTGGATAGGGATAAAAAGATAAGGGAGTAAATGATGTGTAGTCTGGCACTACTGCTGGAGACTTTGGCATTTGAACATCTTGCTAAAGCCAATGTAAGCATAACTTGCCTGTTGTTTAGTGAATAGCAGAGATTCCTTCAAGTTTTTTCCCCCTTCAAAACAAAAAAGGTAGAAAAGCTCTTCTGGAACACACCAGATTAGTTAAGATCATTTGTTAATCAAAGTAAAATAAATGCTAACCAAATTTCTCATTAAAAACAAATCGCGCTATCAATGAAATACAAAGTATATTGATATGTTGCACTTTCTCATGTTTACCCAATTTCCCATTGAGCTGGTAATTTACCAAAAAAGTTGTTTTCTGCAAGACCAAATAGCAGTCACTAATAATAAAAGGTGTACAACACGAGAACGAAAGCATTAGGCCGTTAAGGTAGCACTTACTACTAACTACTAGACTTGAACATGTGGCTGCCATGTTATCTGTGTTAATTTGCATTTCCATTCAGAAACTTTCTTGTCAACTTGTCTTGTTCTAGCCAGACTAAAATGGCACAGTTCTAGTGTAAAATGAAAGCTAAAACGTAGTTAAAAGTCATTTTTAAATACCCCAGTACCATGTAATATTCAATACAAAAATGTGTAGGCTTCAGTAGGCAGCTAATCATATGACATGATTCACTACTATATGCGACACTGAGTGCCGTGCAGATCAGGTACAGCTCACTAATTACCCAGATAGCACTGAAGTGACAGTGTTTAAAGGTAAAATGTGTTTCTTTAATATGGAGAAAGAGATAAAAAATGAATTGGATGTGAGAACAATTTAAGAGAAACAAAGGAAATAAGTCTGTAAAGTCACATGATCTAATTCAGATTTATAAGCCAATTACCTTTGACTCGCCATGAAAAGAGAAAAGATATTTTCCAAATTCTACCAGAACTTACATGATTATTTAGATGTAACCGAGGACAGCCCTAGCCACGGCGCCCCGGAAGCAGTTAGAGGTTTGTCACCTTGCTCAAGAGCACATCAATCATGACTTGTTGACTTTTGAAATGAAACTGGCAGTTGTCCCAACCATGTAATTTGTAAAGCACAGCAAAAAATAATCTAGTAGTATTTGAAGTTTTAAATGTAAAAGAAAGTATAATGGCTACGTCTAATTTTGAACAAGCAATCGTTTTATATTATGGTAACTGAATCAATTTGTTTATCAGTCTGTTACCAAGTCTATTCCCATCCTTTAATCAAACAAAGTAAAGATCCACCGGGAAAACATCAGCAGGCAAGTTACTTGCTTGCACTCAGTACTAAAGTTACATTATCGATAAGTTCCAGTGTGTTACGGGTACAAAGACAGTTCTGGGCAGTATGACATTGTACAGTGGAACCAAACATTTTGAAAATTTGCCCAAGGTAGCAACCAAAATTTCGCTTAGCGAACGTCACTACGTCAGCTATGTCGCCCATATTCAACCCGGATTTCAGATCAAGCATAATGAGTTACGATCGGTCATTTGTTATCCTTATGCATTCTTTTTATTTAGTGACTTTTGTGCTTTATTTTAATAACATAGCCCTTAATCATGGCTCTAAAGCATTGTTTTGAGTAGCAAATATTTCAGATAGAGACCAACGTTTGGGAACGGATTGTGGTCAATAACCAAGGTTACACTGCATTTGGAATAGAGGTTTAGATTTCACATCTGTTTATACAACAGCTGTAGGCTTTAGTAGGCAGCACTTCATATAATACGGTCCTCGACTAGAAGTGCTATTGAGTGCTGTGCAGATCAGGTACGGCACACTTATTAGTCGGGAGGTGGTAGTATGACAGTGTTTAAAGGTGAGAGGGGTTTCTTTAATATGATGGAAAATAATGGAAAATAACTGATGAGAGGATGAAGTGAAGAACCTGCCAAATAAATGAACCTGTGTTGACAGTTTAAAACAGACTATAATAAAAAACTATAATGTACAAGTCACTAAGTTAGGAACACTGTGATTCATTAAAACGTGCTTCATCCAACTATGTTGGATGTATCTTTCAACTATGGCAGCAAGCGAATGATGGAGTGACACTGCAAACAAAGTAACCATCCACATGTCCAAAAACTTGATTCCTTTATAAACAGTTAAGAAAGAAGCGATGAGAGCAATGATTAAAGCAGGAAATTCCAGCAAATATATTGGGTCAAAAATATTCATGTTTGTCACAATTCTAACGCTTGTAAGAATGGTTTGAGGTAAGTTACAAAGTATTAAACAATAAAAAATGTTTCACGTCTATTGTGTCATTTGTGGTGCCAATCAAATCTGTTTGTATGTGGTAGTGTGAGTATATGAGATGTGTGAGTGGTGGACAGAAGGTACCACATGGTGTTCACAGGCAAAAATCTGCTCTTTATTAAATAAACAGCATATTACAACATTCTATGTGGATTAGCGGGTTTTTCCACTGTCCCCAGTTCGAATCTTGGTGTAACAGCTCCCCATAGCGCAATTGGTTGGAGAAAGATATAGTGACTTACTCTGTAAAAACCATCACCGTAAAACTCTGGATCAGGATTAGGTGGATTATTTTGGTCTATAGAGCACTCAAGAGTCAGAGATGACTGAATGGGTAATATCAACCACCCACACACACTCCAGAGAAAAAGGCTGTCGATGCCTCACAATGCTGCCTTAAAATTGAACTGTATTTTCAACTGAATAGCAAGGGATCACGCAAAGCTTCCTCAGCGCAGAGAGCGATGCCAGTATTCAGTGTGGCACGACTTTTTCCTCAGACAAAACATTACATTGTAATTTTGTGACTGTTTTAAGTACACACAGTGAGAACCAGAAGATCAACAAGCTAGCTGCAAGCTGTACAACCTCATGCATTGTAATAAATATGTTGTTGATTTATTTATTGAGGATTTTAACGTCATGTTTTAAACACTTTGGGTCACATCCATGACAGGAAACGGTCGTTCATAACACAAGTTTCAAACAGTACACTAGTCACAGTCAGGGGACAATTTAGTTACGCGGGCACTGGGAGAACATGTGGTAAATAGGTTAGTCTTGTTAGCATAAATTCAGTAGCACTATCCCAAACAAGCTGTACAGTGCTGTTTATATTATCTGTGAAGACATTTGTGTGAT
>JAOUQU010420383.1:0-10804 GCA_028566735.1 Ammoglanis amapaensis
GACTCGCAGGTCTTTACCCGATAAGGTCTTCACATGAGAAGGACTTCACACAACAGCTGACGCCTCAGCTGACGCTTCGGCGGAAAGAGCGTAATATATAGGGGTGCGGATTGATTGCACACAGCTGTTTGTGAGTTAGGAAATCAGCTGACCAGACCGCCTTTTAAGCCTAGAGGACCACCCCGCCTCGGTCTGCTAGAGAAAGCGTGAATGAGTGGGCGTGTCACGCGCCGCTCAACCAAAACTTCGCCCAACGAAACCTAGCCGCACTGAGGAGTGTGCTTGTAGTAAAAGTAGCAAAAAGAGCAGTCTGATGTAGCTGAGTTTCCTAAGCGCCCTGTAACCTTGTTCTAATGCCCTGAGCTACAGTATATGAAACTTTATGAAGCATCATGGTTTATTAATTGTAGGGTTATTCTATTGTAGATGTGCCAAAACAACTCTTTTTTATATTTGATTTTGTTATTTTATTTTACATGAACCTTCAAAATACACAGTTCCATGGATCAATGATCACATGAACCACAGCAAGGACCTTGCTGTATTCCCAAACTGCTTACGGTTGAGCAGAAGTAGAGTAATGTGCCTTCTAAAAAGGAGGGGGGGGGAGATAACAGGCTTGTCAAATGAAATAGTATTAGAGGGTATAGCTAAAAAGCTGTATACATGCCATAGTGACACAGACAGAAAAGATTAAATATAATATAAAAATCAATTTGTAATATAAAATTAACAGTGAATCAAAATGATTAACAAATGCCAAAAGGTTGTATTTGTAGTATAAAAATATGAAATACAACATCCATCTAAACCGTTTTAAATGTACATTTATTAATTTGCAAACAGTTTAATACAAACACTGCTTTCACACTTGATCGATTTAGGCATATAGAGGAACGGTACTTACAGTTGCAGCATTTTCTTCTCCTACAATTAAAACAACTGCTACTCCAAATGGACCCAAATAACTGAACTTATAAACTGTATTTCAAACAAAATAAATGCCAACACAAAGTGGTAAGGTACAATAATATTTGACTTTCAATCAAATAGTTTATTTTAGACAAGTGAATCATGAACACTGAAGCACTAATTCAAAATTGTTGATTTGGCATTTGTTTTTATTGCAGATTAGCAACGCCCTTTACAAGGGGAGACTTCACCCGATGGCCACTGCCTGAAAATCATAGCACGATAAAACACTCCCTGCTGTAAAAAAAAGACGATGTACTTTCACCGATAACTCGCCATTCCATATTCTCCAGTTTTGATTGAAGGCACGTTGGTAGAAAAGTAGCAAAGCACACAGTGTTCGCAGGTCAGCAGGAAATCAATGTTGCTGTTTTCTTTTCTTTTTTTTTGATTTTCACTAACAAATGAACGTCAAAGCATTTATTAAAACAAAACACTGATCGTTCTTGTTAAAGAGAAACAAATGCAGAGTGCAGTGTTACATGGTCGATTGAACTCCTGGGTGATGGCATGCTGGAAACATTTGTTGTGACATTATATCAAACACAAAGCGACGCTTTACATGGGCTGTAACGAGAACTACGTACAGGCATGCAGATAATGAATGAGTTTAATTTGGCAGAAAATAATTTAAAAAAAACAGGTTATGTATTTAGTAGGGCAAACTTCAAAAGCAGTGGTTTCACACTAGTTTTCACAGAAAATATAAATATTTAAGATCTCTACATGATCAATTCGATTTCCAAGCATTTTGAGTGCCACCAGCAAAATGATTTTCCATTCTCTAATTACTGTTTGAAATCCTCAAACACTGAAATTACTTTTTATCCACTGGTCTGTGGTGCAAAAAGGTTGGGGACCTCTGATCTAAAAAGATGGTAATACGTCAAATTCCAGCATTTAAACATTGAAATCTTCAATAAAGTATCGCTCCTTTGCTTTTTTTCTATTTAACACGTGTACAGCATTCATTAAACAGTTAATCTTTTTCGGGTATTCACGTGACTCAGCGGTAAAAACGCATGCTGAATACCAGAACTGGAATCTTGGTTACATCATATTAAAACTCGGCTATGCCTGCTGTCTGGACTAGTGACCACATGAGTTTTTATGCAAATGACCTCTGCTGGCTCAGTGATTAGGGCATAATGCCACAGTGCCAATTCCGACACTTGTCAAAATGAAAGTTTTTTTTAAATGGCTGCTGCCCACATTTCATGGGTAGAGGTTGTTCTCAGAGCTGGGGCAGTCAGATAATGGAACGTGCTTACAAATTACAAAAAAATTAAATGCTTACAAAAGAACTTTTTCCTGACAGTTTTTTAATTACTATGATTTTCTTTTATGAAGTACACAGAATAAACTGAAATGAACCATTGTACGGTATGGAATGTTTGAGGCTACAAAGACGAGCACAAAAGCAAAAAAACACTGCATGTACATCATAAAAAAAAAAAAAAAAAAAGTTAAACGCTGAAATAATTTGCATGATCAAATAAATAGATGGATACACAATAAAATGTATAATTTATTCTTTGTCACATAAAGCTTTTTTGTAACTGCCAAACAAGTTTATGACTTGCTTTTTTAACCTTATGGGCAATTCTTAGTGCTTGCTCGGTGTTACAAACACATTGTGCAATAATAGGCCCAGGGTGTTCAAACCGAGCCTTTACTTACGACTCTTGTTTGCAAATTATTGTTGATAGCAGCACATTACAAACAATTTTTTTGTTTACTTTTTTTATTTTTGAAATCTGTACACGCCTCTTTCATTCCCCGATTTTAGAAAATTTCAGTACATAATATATTAGTGGGCGATGCCTGCTACGTAAAGGCTTTTTATTTAGTCTAGGCAGACGTACGGCAGGATATTTAAATTGGTCCCGTCTCCGTGACAATCCAGAGATATGCAGTCCGTCCAATCGTACCAGTTCCCCTTGCTATCCTTGCACCCATTGACACCTGCCCAGGGCTCCGAATGTATTTTCTGAAGGTCCTCATGAGTCACCTGTCGGCTCACACCCGGCCGCTCACAGACAGAGATGCTGGGTAGCAGGCCATCCCTCTGCCGGTCCTCTTTGACCGAATGCTCCTGTTGTTTTAAATACTCTGTCATGAAGAAGTGCGCCCCGTGGGTCTGAGCCCCAGATGACGTGAGCATGTTGCTCTGCAGGCTGAGGTACGACTGGATGATTTCGTTCCTGGACAGCTCTTTCCAGTTCGTCAGTTGGAAAGGATTGGGAACTTTTGCAGGTTGTGTGGGGAGGATCGTTTCTGACCTGGGAGGTTCTAAAATCGCAGCTTCATGGCTCTCTTCCTCCTGGTGCAATTCCTTCGGCGTGAGAGGTTTGATCTGTCCGGTCACTGGGTCGAAGGTCAATCTGCGTTCTTTTAAGCGCACAGGCTTTGTCCTATCCTCTGAGGTCTGCCCTTGCAAATTTACAGTGTAGTCCCGAGACCTGTATTTCTTCCTTTTTTTACTAGAAGGAACTCCTTCCAAGACACTCTTGGAAACCTCGGGTGAGAGATTGTGTCTGGACAAGTCAGAAGGACCCTGTGTTGTACTGTTCTGTAAGGATTGAGAGTTTCTTTCTGCAGATTTATTGTAGGAATAAGGGTCGTTGAGTTCATCATGTGATAATGAATCTGAACGGGGCATCTTAGTCGACTGGGTTAAAGGTAAATGAGAAGGGGTGTGGACAGAATCATAAGACTGGCTCAGCAGAGTCCCTTTAGATGCATTAGCTGAAGACTTCTTAGCGACGGTCCCAAGGGTCACATGGTGTGAACTTAATGAGTACTGGGGGCTCCTGGGTTGCTTTTCGCCTTCATTTCCTTCGAGTCGTTGCTGCTGTAACACTGATGTTTTGAGTAAGGAGGAAGTGCTAGGGATTTTGGTAAGCCCGGGTGAACTTGGATGTGGTTTCACAGCATTAACAGGGATTTTATTAAGTTTGTCATTCTCAAGATGCTCAGTGAGGTTTCTCTCAGATGATGCATCTTGTTTATCTGAAAAAGACTCAGGGCTGCCCCCGAACCCGTTCGCCGAAGGTGTGGACCCGATCTGCCCATAAGTAAATGTCTTGTGCATTTTATTCACCAGTAGAGGGCTCTGTCTTTGATCCCCCCGCTGCTTTCGGACTTTCGACTTCTCTGCAGTAGGTGAGCAAGCATTGTGAATGTCGTTCCGGTTTTTGAGTTCTGGAACAATCTTGTTCAGTAAAGGTGCTGCAGGGGAAGTGTCGATCCGGCAGGAATGAGAACCGCCGTTGGTCGAGCCCTGGATGACCTGCACTCCTCGGGATGGCGTGTCATTCTGACCAGGTTCAATCAGCTTCTGCCAGTTCCGAAGGAGTTTCTTTGCACGCTTTGCAAGGTCTTCATCTTTAGTCTTTTTTCTGACATCATTGATGAGTTTTCCAAGTCGAGTTTCCTGTATGAAGAAGAGATGTAATCATTACTGTTGTATCAGCAACAACTGGAACTAAATTATAAAGTTCATATCATTTGTTTTAATCAAGAATTCTGTAATTTATCAAACTATTAATTTGTGTTGCACAGAATGGGTAGGTTAGTGTCTGCCACAAAACCCTAGCTTTTAGCAATTTTCTCTGCAGCAGGCATTAGCCAAGCATGCTTGCAATAGCAAGGCTGAGATTTAAAGCCATTGGATTCCACAATATTGGCTCTTGTGTGTTAGAGGATTATCCTGCCCTGCCACTAAATGTGTAATTACATTTACAGCATTTTGCAGATACCTTAGTCTAAAATGACTTAAATCACAGTTACAGTAACAGTTCTAGCAATTGAGGGTTAAGGCCTTGGTCAAGAGCTCAACAGCAAAAACCTAGAATTGATTAATTTTGTACCAGCATTCTTTGAACTAGTCCTAACATCTAAGCCACGGTTGGCCCACTGTATTAGTGCAGAGTAATCCATAAAAACGTACAGAAACTCAAATAGGTCTGAGTAAACTGGTCATTTCCCGTCATAACGAACCAGAGATCTGTTTTGTCTGCTGTAAGCATTAGCCATTTAGGTCTGCTAGAAGGTACTAGCCGACCTGGGATTTCAGAATCTTGAGTGCTCATGTAAGCTTAAAGCTTTACTAATGTACTACCAAAAATATAAAGATTGACCCAACCTCAAGTGCTTCTTTAGTAATTGGATACTTCTCCAAATTGGTAATAACCTCAAGGACTGCAACCATGTTACAGATCTGAAAAAGATTATATACACATTTTAATAACAATACGACAGTTTTTCTACCAATTTAAACACATCTAACGAACACCAATAATCTTTACTGCTCAGCCACATGAACACAGAAAAAAAATAGAAAGAGCATGCACCGATCTACGACATTATGGAAATATCCTCCTGGTCATTCCACCAAACACGCAAATAACTGTTCCGATATGTACTAGGGTTGTACTGAATATCTGGTTTCAGCCTGCTGAATATACGGCCAAAATTTGTCGGCTGTCCTGGTCCAATACCGTTTCGGTCGGAAATAAAACCAGCGTGCCTGATATTCTACTGGATAATTTGGGGTCATTAAAAGTCGCATGATCAGTTAAGTATCTGTTTAGGCTCTGTATGTGTTGGTCCTGTATTTTGTAAAGTTGCTTTGAGTCAACTATTCAATTCTATATATTTTTTAAAGCCTAAAACGCACAGACATTCGTATTTTGTTCAAAAAGTCAAGTCAACTTTATTTATATAGCACTTTTTATGAAAGTTATCACGTTGCAAACAGCGCGCATGGCTGCTAATGCGCACAGTCAAAAAGTGCAGGTAAAATGTGCACACAAACACAGAAATGATGCAGGGAAATTAAAATGCTTGTTCACGTTTCGTTCTGTTTATTGTGTGCCAGTAAGACACACACTGACACACACTCGTACATGCATGCACACAAACACACTCATGTGTGTGTGTGTGTCGGTGTGTGCATGAACACATACTCGCATTAAACTGCACAAATTTGCAACTCATCAGTAAGAAAAGTTATTTACTGTATATAAATTTACAAAAACTTTTTGCCATGTTCTTAAATGTGTTTTTACAAAAGTTTGGTAAAGAAGTAACACCCGTGTATCATCAACAAACAGCTTCAACCAGCCTTTAAATTTTAGTTTTAATTTATCAGTATCGGTATAATATGTATAACGGTGTATTGAAGTCACTAAATTTTAGAGTAAAGTTAAGTACAGTTCTGCCTGCCAGTGAGACTGCTCATCAAGCTAGTTGTTCTCAGCTAGTTTTAGCTCTTTTCTTTTTTGGTTTGAACATAAGTGATAGTTGTTCACACAGATTTGTTGTTCTTGTATTTAAGTCATCATAACATATTATACACAATACAAAAGTACGAATACCCCCAGTCATTGCACGCTGACAACTAATTGATTTTTTAGTAATAGTGTACAAATAATTGTACTTTTCCGGCAGGAAAGTGCTTCAGAACTCTGGTGCTTTCCAGTTACAGACAGATATTACAAATGTACTACCCTTGCAACCCAGCTGGATGATCGCAAAAGGCAATAGTCCTTTAATCAGCGTTAGAACATTATAGTCATAAAAACATATTAAAGTTTTCTTAAGTAAAGCTTACCAGTGCTTTTAATAGAATATACTACAACTATTTTGTTTTATATAACAAGAACAGTTGCATCTAAAAAGTAGAATATCAAGGAGTAAATTTATTTGAGTAAAACAATGCAAAAAACAATGAAACACAAATTACATAGATTTCTGATAGAGTGATCTAACCAATAAAAATCTAAGTCATTATCTCATAAAATTATATTAATTAAGAGAAGACACCTGCAAAGGTTTCCTAAGCTTTTAAAATGGTCCCTTAGGTCTGGTTCTTGACAGATGTCCAGAAGGGGAAGCCACGAGGTGGTCAAATTAATAGAGAGAATGAGTGGAAGAAAATGTAGTAGAAAAAAGTAACCGGAAAAACCACTCGGTTAATCCTTGAAAGGATGGTCATGAAAAAGTTATTCAAAAATTTGGGGCTGTTTCACAAAGAGTGGATTGCTGCTGGAGTCAGTGCTTCAAGAGCCACCACCTATCCATTGCATGGGCTACAACTGTCACATCCACTTGTGTCAAGCCACCAATGTCCAAGAGACAACGTCAGAAGCATCTTACCTGGGCCGGGGGGGGGACTGGACGGTTGCTCAGTGGTCCAAGGTGTCAGATAAAAGTGAATGTAGGTCCACTGTGTTAGATATAGATATAGACTTTGATATAGAGCTTGAAGTTAGCACAGGCATCTACCAGGAGGTTTTAGAGCATTTCATGCTTTTGGGGTAAATTTTCCAGCAGGACTTGGCACTTTTAGACACAGCCAAAAATACCACTGTATTTGACTGGCAAGCAAATTCGCCTGACCAACACCTCCATATTAATGTACATACTTTTCAGTGAGCCAACATTTCTTAATAAAAATAAATATAAAATAAATTCATACAATTTTCATTGTTTTTATACAATCTTACATACTATTCAAATTTTCTGAGATAATAACTTTTGTGTTTTCATTAGATGTGTTTCACATTTGTATTGCATTACTAAAATAAATTAACTTTTTGATGACATTCTAATTTAATAAGATACATCTTTAGATTTACCAATTAAACTTAAATTATAGAATATACACTACAAAATATAAGGGGAAAAAATATCCCAAATGATTGCTGAAAGATGTCTTCAAAAAAAGAAAGAGAGTTGCCATGCTGTCTTGATACTTAGAACGACGTCAACGAGTAAACAAATGGGACTAGATGGCTGGATCACAAATGAAACATCCAAGCACCGGCATATTCAGTGTGTGACTGCATTAACTACAATTTTTCACATTTTAGTGTTTTGACAGCCATCATGCTCCCCATTGTGGTCTGTGGTGCTTCATAATTTTATGATTTCTATTTAAAAATTTGATTTTATGGTTTTATTCATTTTATTTGCCACAGGACCATAAACAGTGATTTCTAACATTTATATGACTATTTGATTTAGGTAAATTATTTGCTATCTTAATAAAATGAATACAGACCTTAACATCAATGTTAAGAATCAGAATGACTTCAAGCATAAAACAGAAATTCACCAAAAAATTGACGTTAACTGGGTTTTTACTTGGATATGATATATTTCTATTACTACAGGCAGGCCCAACTTGCAAATATACATCATCATACAAATTTAACATAAACAATAATGTTGTTACATTTGAAAATAGGTTTTATTTTACGTTCTAAACAGAAATAGTAATAAGTTGTGTCAGAAGTTGCCTCAACTTTAATGTTTTTAATCTAGTAAAGTGAAGTATTGCATCCTGCATAAAGTGTATCATTACATCACTAGCCATAACAATATGGATTGTATGAGCCATGTTATTTGATATCCATAATTTTCTATAGACTTTATTATTAGTTAATTATTAAAGCATCTAATCATTATCTATATTAATTGTTCATAACCAGTGTATAAAACATTCCAATCAAACTGCACCATTGCTCTTCTTCAACACGTCACAAACTGTCATTGTGTGACATCATAATATTCGCAAAACTGTTAACTTGCATTAAAATGTGATCATAGTGCAAATTACACTGTATGAATGTAAAGCCATTTACATTTGGAAAGTCACACATCTGTGGGCTACAATTCTCAGTGTGTTGTCAGGTTGAAAAACTCATAACCAAGGAAGTCAGTGAACTGTAACAATTGGCCTATAGCTGAGCCAAGAATTAATTTAATTAATTAATTCTATGTGCCCACATTTAATGGTGATCACAAAAATTATTAAATTGAAGAGTTAAATATTCAGTTTATTAATCCAACTAGGGTCCAGACAGAAAGGGTATGCGTTAAGAGACTTTATTTGAATTCTAGTGTTATATTCGTGACGTACATGGTAAGGCGCATAATGGAAACTATTTTGTATCATCAATGCTCCTTGAATGCATGTATTTTGTCTGTGGACGGACTCTGGACAAGAACTGGTGATCAAATGCAGGACTTTCTTAATGTACAGTGGTGGAGCGACCGAAAAAGGCTTGGCACAACCTTAACCTTTAGTGTAAACAGATGTTTGGGAGCATCAAGGTAGAAAGGACCTTCGTCAGGAAAGTAAGAAAATCGCAATTATAAATATGTATTGAAACATCTAGAAATGTTTTACTTTTTAGTTAAGTTTTTGACTTTTGGTACACGATCCTGCAGGCAGCTCATACTTATTACTGGGTCAAAATGTGCCTTGAAACTGCTTTCTCAAACTAACATATTTTGTTTGAGGGGAAGATATATAACTTGAATTCAATCAACAATTTCTAGCTTGTTCAATGCAGTTTGTGTTGACGGGTTACATTACAACATAGCTATTTATAAATAACTACTGTGAGTCTAGTACTGAACATATTGTAAATAACTTAATAGCAGTATGTGTATTATAACTAAGCTCATTGGTAAGTAATAGTTATTCATACAAAACTATAAAAACCAAATTATTATACGCAACAATGTAACCCAGTTGGTTAATCTTCTTGCGTTATAGCCTGAAGGCTTTAGCAGCTGGAGCAGATGTTATAAGGTTAACCTAAACTATCACAACACGCGTTTAAATCTAATTTGGCATAAACACAATGCTTCAAAGTATAACTTCATTCGTAAAATGTCGAATTTGATCTTTCTTAAGGAGCAAGCTGATCTGCAACCTTGCAGTTACCTAGTTTGATAGGATGAAGTTAGCAAGTAGCGAACCAACAGTAACACTGACCAACTAACATGCCCTGAAGCTGACATTTTATATATACTATATACATATAAAAATAATAATAGTAACTAGCGACTAAGTACTTTCATAAAAAGTAACGTAAATATAAAAAGCTTTAGTTGCGGCTAGGTTGCTAACGTTGTGAGCAACTTTCAAAGCTAAACTTTAAAGCTAACACTTAGCAGGCTGGCTAGGAAGCTTAAGCAGCTTCTTAACTTCACATGCATTTATCAAACAACACTGATAATTGACATTAATAAGTTTAAGCAATGCTAATTAATTTGCTTTGTTGGATATTAATGTAAAGATATAAATAAACAAAAAATATTGACAGATATCAGGCTAAAGCTTAGCTAACTTAGCTACTCACATTGCTTTGGCTATCGATGGCCTGCAGCAGCCGGTCTCTTATCTGCTGCGGGGTTGCTGGGGCCGTTGTCATTGCCTGGTCGGTACAATTCGCCGACGGGAAATTACTCCAAATTCAAAGGTTTGTGCAGCGCAAAAACTACAGACCTTCCTGTATATTAAACACGTATCTTAGCCGCATGTTTTAATAAAATCATTATGTCAAAAACCGCATTTGAACTGGCTAATGAAGTTTTAACGGTTGCCGCTTCTCCGACGCTTCATAGCGCTGAGTAGCTGATCTCACCAAGCTAACAACTGGATCAAAACGCTTCCTCGATGCATTATGGGAAATGGCAACACTCACAACGTCATGACGTACTTCAGACAGAGCTCAGGCTACAACGTAACGCTAACTTGCTTTAGCTTTAGCTAATGTTTCGTTAAAAATATGTAAATGAACACAAAACACATTCTTATTTATGTATCCGTATTATATATTTAGTGAATTTTTACAATTCACAAAAATCTTATCTGTCGTGGCATTTCAATTGCCGAAGAAAGCTAGGTCCATAGTGCACAAAAATGAATGTTATAGAATCCTTAATACAGTAAAAGTGTGAAGCAGCCATAAACATACTGTGAATATCTTAATAGCAGTATACGCATTATATTATTATATGCGCTCATTGG
>JAOUQU010420393.1:0-10804 GCA_028566735.1 Ammoglanis amapaensis
ATTGTCCAGTAGTCTCACAAGTTCCCACCACTTACTGGTGGTTGTCGTCAGGAAGGGCATCTGGACGGAAAACTCTGTTCCAAAACATTAACGTCCTACCCCAGGAACTGGGTAAATGAATAGATAGATAGAGCTAGACTAGTCTATACTGTACTATACTATACTGCCAAAAATATATTGATCTAAATGAGTAGTGTTGTTTGGGAAGGATGAGTGTGTTTTTCATAGGATGCATAAACTAAGGCAATGCTGTGTTGGCCCCAAACACTAAAAAATAGGGAGGGTTGTATATGTCCTATGTATAGAAAGTTATGCCACAATCAGTAGTCTGTTGTGGCGACTCCTATTGGAAGCAGACGGAACAAAGTTTTATTTTGGTAGCATTCAATTTTTTAACTATTACTATTTTCAGGTCCTGACAGGAGAAGACTGGGATACTATTATGTATAATGGTATTATGGCTCATGGTGGACCATCTTCACCAGGAATTCTTGTCTGCATCTACTTCATCATCTTGTATGTCTGTGGAAACTGTATCCTTTCTGACCATGTCAGTGTTCTATTAAAAGTTTATTTGTTTTAATAAAGAGGATGCCCCAGATGTTTGTTACAAAATGTTAATATGTGCATATAGTCTTTTAATTTTAAATAATAAAATGTAAAATGTTCAAAAGATTTCCTAAGCTGGCATGATCAGTCATTTTATTAAATGTGTTCCTGGCCATCGCTGTGGATAACCTTACTGAAGCTGAGAGTCTTTCTTCTGCACAAAAAGAGAGGGAAGAAGAGAAAGCGAAGAAGAAGCTCATGAGGTAAGAATAAAGCTTTAAGAACATCCGCCATAAAAGTCATAATAGAAAATTTAATAAAAATAAGGTAAAGTTTTTACATGTTATATTTCCGGACATGTAATTGTGCTGATAATGCAATAATATAAATGAAAAGTAAGCTAATATTATCCCATCTGTTGGATTGCACTACAGTACATCAAGGATCTTTGGCTGCACATGACCCTGTTTCACCAGTTTACCACTGTTCCTTCCTTGGACCACTTTTGATAGATTGTACTACTCCACTTGTTGCATAGTATAACCCACCCAGTAACAGGTGCCGTGATAAAGAGATAATTGTATATGATTTTAATACAATTGTGTACATTTACAAATTAATTCGGGGCAGCATAGTAGCACTGTAGCACTGTAAGAGAACAGCGAGTGAATCCAAGTGGGGTTTGGTTTCATTGTGTGTGGTCTGCGTGGGGTTCTCTTGTTTCCTCCCAGTCCAAAAAAATGCATGTGAGCTAAATAGGTGTAATACATGACATAAAACATGGCATCCTAATAAACAGACAAAAACTATTTAGTTAATGCATTTTACTAGCCAACAGCTGTGCAGGTCCACAATGGGGGCATTTAATGTAAAATTAAGTGCTTGTGAGAACTTTTACTTTGCACATTTTCTTCCAGCATTATGCAATGAACAATCTTTCTTTAGGCAATCACATCCACATAAGAGTGATGAGGAAAAAGCCATGGTGTTAAAAAGCAAACACAAGACTGAAAGCATGCCCACAACCGCCAAGGTACAAGCAGATGGAGTGTTAAAGATATTCACGATTTCTCTCTCACTTGCTTACCATCTTATAAACTTGCTTCTATCGTGTTGCAGCTTAAAGTGGATGAGTTTGAATCGAACGTGAAAGAGGTGAAAGATCCATTTCCTCCCGCTGACTTTCCAGGTAAATCAACATTAATAGTTTAATTTATACTTTCTATTTATTGCTTTCTCAGGATGCGATGCAGGATTGCTCTAATTTGGGCGATGCTATGGTGCAAGTGTAACTAAACTATTAATACTAATGCTTACTTTTAGCTCTGTGCTTGTCTTGCACTTTTATGGGACTGTGTTATATCATTGTGCTGCCATCAGTCATGTATAATAAATATATAATACATATATAATAAAAAAATTATATTTTGTTTAAATTGTATGAATTTACATGCCTTTAACACAAATGTGAATAGCCAGATATGAAAAGTTTTTAAATGTTTCGATAAAATTACACTTACTTTCTTTTAATATATATATATATATATATCTTTCTCACCCTAGCGCTCCCGTTCTCTTTACCATATTAGATAGAAAACCTAAATGATGTAAAAATCCATCCATCTATCCATCACTTACCTACTTTACCAGCGCCTAATCCTCCCAGAGTCACAGTGGGACTCACACTGGGCGATTACACCAAATACCTGAACAGGTTGCCAGTCTGTTGTAGGGTACAGAGACAAATACAAACACACATTGATTTCAGTACCTTTAATAAACTTGACTGCATGTCTCTGGACTGTGAGATGAATCCAGAGAACTTAGAGGAAACCCACACAGACATGATTTTACTTCTCTGGTATTGCTGATAAACACCAGGTCCAATTGGTTAAACTGAATCATCTTCATGACTTAGGTGATGATGAGGAGGAAGAACCAGAAATCCCTCCCACACCAAGGCCCAGACCTATGGCTGATCTACAGCTAAAGGAGACAGTAGTGCCCATGCCTGAAGCGAGCTCCTTTTTCATTTTTGGTCCACAGAACAAGTAAGTGCCCACATTAAGTTGTCATCATGAGCTCAAGATTCTAACTCAGTCATTCAAATTGTGTTGTGCTGTCAGGTTCCGCAAGCTGTGCCACAGGGCAATCAATGCAACCCCCTTTACCAACTTCATCCTCCTACTCATCCTCCTTAGTAGCATCTCTTTAGCTGCTGAGGATCCCATCGACCCCAAATCATTCAGAAACAAGGTAGTTTTTTTTAACTAACAGTATATTCAGTGTTAATAAAGTGTACATAATAATATCTCTTTTATTTAAGATACTAATAATTAAACATCTAACTATCTTTTTACTTTGACTAGATTTTAGCGTATGCCGATATTGTCTTCACCACTGTCTTCACTATTGAGATTGTACTTAAGGTAAGCTACCGGTACTTAATTTAAGTAAACACTAATAAACTTTCATCAAATCAGCTGCTGCTCTGTAATAACAAATCCACATGTGTCTGGTTAATTCCCTGATTCAGATGACCGTGTACGGTGCCTTCCTACACACCGGTTCCTTTTGCCGGAACGCCTTCAATATTTTGGATCTCATCGTCGTTGTTGTTTCCCTTATGTCCATGGCAATGGAGTGAGTGTGTAATCTTTGTTATTGTTTTTTTTTTATATGAATGATTCCACACCATAATTGCTCAGTAAGGGATGAATTAGACATTTACTAATGACTGTATTTGGCAAAACTTTGATTTATGTGGTCATTATAGATTCATAATGCTGTCATTAACATTTCAACATGCCTATTATTTACTAAACTACTACCCATAACTACATATTTTATCTTAATGCATAGTAATTAGCCATTAATTTGTGTTCCCTAAACTAAAGTATAACTTGCTAAACTTTTTTGAGTTTACAACTGTAATTAAAAAATCCATAACCATAACCATCATTACCATAAAATGGTTATTGTATATCAGGTGTATTAGGGTATCTGCTATATTTGCCAGATTCCAGAACCCTCATGTAGATATCTGAGTAGGCATAAGTAATCCTAAGATAATTTCTAAATAAATCTTACATGACATTATTAATCATTGTTTTACTAAGAGATTTGTGTTGCAAATGTCCTGTGTAGGTCCAGTGCTATCTCTGTTGTGAAGATTCTCAGGGTGTTGAGGGTCTTGAGGCCACTTAGGGCAATAAACAGAGCCAAACGAGTAAAGGTAAGTAGCCCGTTCAAAAATATAATATGATACAGTCAAATGTTTGGACGTACTTTCTCATTCAATGGTTGGCCAACTATTTTATAGAAGTTCCCAGGTGTGCTGAGCACTTGTTGCCTGTTTGTCATCACTTTGCAGTCCAAATCATTTCAGATCAGTTCAGCTGGTATCACCATATCTCAGATGCTGCATCGTATCACTTTCTTTATTGTTCCAAAACCTTTCCATTACCTGGAGTTGTGTACAACGTACAAAATAAATACAGTGAAGAAAAACCCTTGAATGAAAAGTCATGCCCAAATTTTTTGATGATTACTGTGTAAAGGTTTTTTGTAATGAGTTTTTATTTAATTGTAATATTGGTTCTGTTTCACAGCATGTGGTCCAGTGTGTGTTTGTGGCTATACAAACTATTGGTAACATCATTCTGGTCACCTTGCTCTTAAATTTCATGTTTGCTTGCATTGGTGTACAGTTATTCAAGGTAAGATTTAAATCTTATGCAATTTTTCATATTAAACAAGTAGATTTAATGTAATAACTATTATTTTTTTAATAAAGGGCATGTTTTACTCCTGTACTGATCCATTAAAAATGACAGAAGTGGAATGCCAGTGAGTAAAAATAGTTTTTTTTCCACTAGTTTTTAAAGGGCATGAGTTGTTAACAATAATTTGTACTCTGATAGTGAAAGTGTGTTGTGTTTTTACCCAGTGGAGCATTCATCAAACAAGTGCAGAACAGCCTTCATGACACAGAAATCAGTCAGCGTCAGTGGGTTAACAACGACTTTAACTTTGACAATGTGTTAAATGCCATGCTCGCCCTCTTTACCGTGTCTACATTTGAAGGCTGGCCAGAGTAAGTATAAATGGATTCATACATGGAGATCTTAATTTTCAGCATCCATCCAGGCACTTCCATAGTATTTCTCTACAAAAGCTTGCACATTTTCACCGTTTCTCAGCCGGCTTTGTGTTTTGATAATGTTTTGGTAATAATGACTTGAGCTGACATATCAAGTTTGGTGTCTCAGTTCAAGCTAAGAACAAACAAAAACAAAACAGGGAAAAAAATCATGACTCAACAATCCACAGGGCTACCAAAGACGAGAGAAATGTTTTTATGTATACCTGCACAAAACTTTGACCTCAGACGTGTCAAGAAATATGGCATCCATTGGGATGCGAACCTCAAGGCAGATCTTGATACCAAGTAGTGCCTGACCACATGAATGATAGCATAAATAGGATAGAATAGAAAGTCTCTATTTGTCATTACACATACACACATGTGTAGTACAACAATTGTTTTCTGCACATATCCCAGCTTGTATGGAAGTTGATTAGCCATCATACAGCTCCTGAAGCGGACAGAGTTAAAGAACTTTAGGGTTTATAGCCCAAAGCTCTACCCACTAGGCTACACTGGGTTACACTATGCCTAAAATATGCTAAATAGCAAAGAGTAGTAACAGCTAAACATTTAAAATGTGATGGTCTGTGCAAATAAACTGTACATGGCCATACACTGCTCTAATGAGCTTTTATTTTGGCCAGGAACAGGTTAACAGATGTTGATTAATCCTTATTATTTTTCACAGGCTACTTTATAAAGCTATCGACTCCGATGATGAAGACAAAGGCCCTGTATATAATAACCGTGTGAACATCTCCATCTTCTTCGTCATTTACATCATTATCATTGCTTTCTTTATGATGAACATTTTTGTCGGCTTTGTGATTGTCACGTTCCGAGAGCAAGGGGAGCAAGAGTACAAAAATTGTGAGCTGGACAAGAACCAGGTAACTTATACTTGTGAATGAAATTAGAACATGATTAAATCTTTTTATTATTTTCAAATGCTATTTCATGCTTATAGATCTGATGACTATATCACAGACTAGACGACCTTGCCTCACAAAACATTGTATATATTGATCTACAATTATTTTTGCCTTGTCACTATAGCGTCAGTGTGTCCAGTATGCTCTGAAGGCTCGACCTCTCCAAAACTATATCCCCAAGAATCCTTTCCAGTACCAGTTTTGGTACTTGGTCACATCCTGCTATTTTGAATATCTTATGTTCCTTCTCATTATTCTCAACACACTATGTTTAGGAATGCAGGTATGTACTTTTCTACATTGTTTAGTAAAACCTATATAAAATTGTTGTATTTTAAAACTTGTTCTGAACTTATTCACTGAATTTGTGTTATTTAGCACTGTAATCAATCCGAATATGTAACAAAGCTGTCAGACATTCTAAACGTCATCTTCACTGTCCTGTTCACAATTGAGATGATTATCAAACTTATTGCCTTCAAAGCAAAGGTGAAAATAACATTGTTATTTCACATTTATAATAACTGCCATAGTACATATTGGAGGAATTTTACTTCTATACCATTTGTACTGTAGGGCTACTTTGGAGATCCTTGGAATGTGTTTGATTTCTTAATCGTGATCGGAAGCATTGTAGATGTTGTCCTGAGTCAGGTTGATGTGAGTACCATAATTATTTCTTTATTGTTTCTTATTGCTGTACATTTTATTAATCTAAATACTAATCTAAAAAAGTCATGTTTTTTTTCAGGCTGCTCTGGAGTCCAGTGGCGGACTGTACTGTCTCCAAGGCTGTACTGTAAATATCAATCCACACTGCATGGGCCTTGCTGTGTGAGCGAGTTTACTGATCATGGTTCAGTCGGTAAACAGTCTTGTAATAGCTTGTTATAACAACAATAACTTGTTGCTGTGCAGTTCTCAGGCTAAATCAGCCTAAATGTGTTATTGTCATTATCAATCATTATTGGTAATAATGTCTTTGTTATTTCTTTGAAATGCTCGTTGTGGTGATTGTGATGCGCTTTGATAATAAACTTCTGATTGAAACATTATTTTTGCATGTAGACAAGGGGTGCACCATAAAATTAGACAAATTGTAGATTGTAAAATGTTAAATTACCACTGTTAACTGCCTGCTATGAGTTTTTTTTCATAATAACATGATTGAAAAGATCTGCTTTACTGTTTTTAGGAAACCAATCCAATGCAAGCCATTGCTGTAAGTCTTCCTATTTTCTTTTGGATGTTTACTTTATTCCTGAAGCAAAGTCCCAAGGTTTTTTATTCATTATTCTTTATTCCACTTCTTCACAGTATGAGGAAGATGCTCGGGTCTCAATTACATTTTTCCGGCTCTTCCGTGTAATGCGTCTCATCAAGTTGCTGAACCGTTCTGAGGGTATTCGTAACCTACTGTGGACCTTCATCAAGTCTTTCCAGGTAAATGATTGGTTTTGCTTCTGATACACTGGACGCACATGGATGTAGTAAAGGTTTGTAGTATATTGGAGTATATTTATAATGTAAATGCGCACAACCTCAACACCAGCCAGATGACACCTTAGCTTAGGGGTTAGCACTGCCAACTCATAGCAAGAATTCCTGAGTGATGGTGATCATTTTAATGTGGGGTTCACTGTAAATACTGGAAGTTTTATACAGTTTTGTCTGTGCTAAATGGAAACAAGGATATATTTTGTTCGCTCTTTTTTTGATTGATTGACGATAATATCAAATGCATGTTTTTTTCCTCAGGCTTTTCCTCATATAGCTCTTCTTATAGTGATGCTGTTCTTTATCTACGCCGTAATAGGGATGCAGGTGAGATTTACAGTTGGATGTTAAACATTTAGCATTTTGAAATGCCTGTTCATTTTATTTATAATCTATTTTTAGGTGTTTGGTAAAATTGCTCTAGTAGACGGCACAGAGATCAATCGCAACAACCATTTCCAGACATTCCCACAAGCCATTCTGATATTATACCGGTCAGTCACATCTCTCTTGATATAACTCTATTTACCAGTCTAGCACACCATGACCCATGTTGGACAAACATGATTCTGTTTGGTATTGAAGATGTGTCACAGGGGAGAGGTGGCCGAAAGTCATGCTGGGTTGTATGTCTGGGAAACTCTGTGATCCGAAGGTAGACTATGGTCATGGAGAAGAGTATACCTGTGGGACTAACTTTGCTGTTTTCTACTTCTTAAGTTTCAACATGCTCTGTTCTTTTTTGGTAAGTAGTTAGCGTCACTCTTTTGATGGAAAAATGCTTATACACTAGAACACTATATACATTTCATCCACAACTATAAGCCAATGAATCAGAGGGTGTCTGTTAGTCGTATTGATTCTATTTTGACTTGATTTGACATATTAGTAAATATTGATGTACTATAAAGCAATTGTGTGAAGTGTGTTAGATACAAAAATGCACCCTGTTACAACAATTGCCCCCAATTTCTAAAGTACGTTACGGTGGTGTTGGCTTAGTGGTTAAGATACTGGGCTAAAGACCAGAAGGTTGCTGGTTCAAGCGCCACTACCACCAAGTTGCCACTGTTGGATCTCATGAGCAAGGCCTTTAACCTTTTGTTCAAAAATGTTGTTCCAATGTAATTGTAGGTCACTTTGGATGAAAGCGTCTGCTAAAATTCTGCAAATAAGAATTAATCAATTAGCATCCCCTTTTTGCATTGTTAACTCTTTTGTGAAGCATTTCCCCCAGTTTCTTACTATTTTAATGCCATCAGCGAAAAATGTTTTTGGTTGAGTACAAAAGCTACACAGGATAGTTTTCTTCCCACGCAAAACCTGGACTATAAACTCTCACAGACAACAGACTACTCCTTTGAACGATTGAAACTTTTTCATGATACCTCAGTATTTTGAGAATCCCTCATATGGAATTGCTTAAAATAAACAGTTTTTCCTTGTAGATAATCAATTTGTTTGTGGCTATCATTATGGACAACTTCGACTATCTGACCCGTGATTGGTCGATCCTTGGTCCACACCATCTAGACGAATTCAAAAAGATATGGGCAGAATACGATCCTGAGGCCACGTGAGTTACAGAACCATGGAATAAGAGGCCTTTTATCTGTTATGTGCAATAACAAATAAAGGCTTCTTTTCTGAATTCGAAGGGGAAGAATTAAACATCTGGATGTAGTCACTCTTCTCCGAAGAATTCAGCCCCCATTAGGATTTGGTAAATTTTGCCCACACCGCTCGGCATGCAAGGTGAGAGTCTGAGGGGTGAATAACCCCTAGTGTTAACTAATCTATATGAACAGATGCATGTAGATGGATGAGTTTGCAGCTATAACAGCCCTTCTGTTTTACTTTTCAAAAAGAGAATTATAATAATCAGACCAGTTCAAATTTTACGATTTATGGGTCAGTGCTTGATCAAAGTTGATTTATTCAATATTCTAGTGCAGGGGTCACCAACCTTTTTGAAACTGAGCTTTTTGGGTACCAACTAATGCGAAGGGCTACCAGTTTGATACACACTTGTGAAATTTATAACCTCTAATAACATGTTACTATTAATAATAAATGATCTTCATCTATGTGAAGATGCTGATCATGTAAATGATTTCTCACAATCATTTTCAACAATAATTTAACAAGGTAGGAAACAAATAAATATCAATATGCAAAATATGCAGGGTTTTTTAAGAACAGGCCCGCGGGCGACTCATGAGGTCCTTTCGGGCGACCTGGTGCCTGCGAGCACCACGTTGGTGACCCCTGTTCTAGAAAAATAATTTAAATACAATAAATCAACACTGTTGACTTTTTTTGGTGGCGACAGCTTCAGAGATCTGTTGATAATCGAATCTGGCAAAATTAGAGCAGGATGGTCCAATGTGTTACTTATCAATATCTTAAACACAAGTGGTGTAATAAAATTATCTTTTTTTCAGAGATTGATTTCGATGAACATGCCTCTTAACAGTGATGGAACGGTGACCTTCAACGCTACATTGTTTGCTTTAGTCAGAACAGCTCTAAAGATTAAAACTGAAGGTAGCTTATTCTAAAACAAGTACTCAATATTATTTTATAGACTTTATATGGCATGAAAATAATCCCACTGACCTGTTTGTTCCATCAGGCAATTTTGAGCAGGCTAATGAGGAATTAAGACTCATCATTAAGAGTATCTGGAAGCGGACCAGTATGAAACTGCTGGATCAGGTCATTCCGCCAATCGGAGGTGAGGAACATATAAATCACGTAAGACTTATAAAATAAATAAGACAATAAAAGTAATACATAATAAATAAGTAAGACAATAAAATACAATAAGTTCCTAATGTTTTCATTTAGATTATTATTTACAGTTTTACTGATTTCGTTTATTAGTACACTTGCATGTCCGGTGTTCTGTCTCTGATTGAGATGTATGTAACTGAACAGATGATGAGGTCACCGTTGGAAAGTTCTATGCCACCTTTGTGATTCAGGATCACTTTCGTAGTTTTTTGAAACGTCAGGAAGAGTACTATGGCTACCGGCCCGGTAAAAAACGAGCAGCAGAGATTCAGGTACAACAACGTATTGTCATATATAATCTAATCCAAAGTGTGTGCATGTTTGAATATTTCAATAAATATGCGTTTAAATGTTTTAATGCTTTTAAATTTTTATTCTTATGTTAGTCTTGACAAAAAAAACTTGCCTTACCTTGCCTATAAATATGTCTTTGCAGGCGGGTCTGCGCAGTATTGAGGAGGAAGCGGCCCCTGAACTGTACAGGGCCATCTCAGGAGATCTGATCGCTGAGGATGAGATGGAAAGAGAAACAGCAGGAGGAGAGGAAGGCATCTACAGGGTAACAAGAAAAGATTGTTTTAAGAAATTCTATTGAGAAAAGTGCAGTCAAAAAAGATGTGCATCGTAAAATGAGTTACATGGACTAAATATTGGATAAAACGAATTATATACTTACGCCAATCATGAGATGGGGTGTATCTCACCTAAGAAAGAGCCAAGTGTAACCCCATACTGACAAGTATAGTACTACTAAGGTAGAGAAATACAGTGGCTACAAAAAGCAAACAAAATACAGTGGCTACAATCTCTCTCTATCTATTCGTTTATCGTCCGTTTTCCCAGTTCCTGGGGTAGGACGTTAATGTTTGGAGCAGAGTTT
>JAOUQU010420404.1:0-10804 GCA_028566735.1 Ammoglanis amapaensis
TATATGTCTGTGTGTCTGTCTATCCAATCATATTTTAGGACTTGTTTCATTCATACTCCAGTATTACCAGTATTTCTGCTTAACCTTGCCAGCGTGTGTGTTGGTGCTGGGATGAGAGTGGATGCGATGCTGGTTTTGTGTTCACGATCATCTGTTGCCATGGCAACTGTAGGACCAAATGAACTGCTCCACTCACTAGACCCATGCCGAGGTCAGGCCTCGACCCAGAGTGCCAGCAATACCAGGCCAGATAAGCAGGGCAGGTGCTGCGTCCCAGGTTTATTTATACACAGTGAAAAAACTCATCCTCCGAGCAGAAATCAGACTCATCAGACATGATGAGAAAAGACAAAAAAGAAACTCCGGCTCTTCCTAAAGCTAAGCCGTGAGCTCTACCTAAGGCTAGCAAGGTAACGTGACATCATTTAGCTGGTGGTCACACTTTGAATCGTTTTCGGCTGTACAGTCTCTACAGACAAATTTTGGCAGTAAAAGGAGCTGCAGCAAATCAAACATTGGCATTTAATGCTGCAGAGCCAAGGGGGGATTCCACCTCTGTGATAAAAACACAAGCTCATAAAACAAGATGTCAAAGCTTAGAACGCACAAAAATAAACCATAAATAGGATGTTCCCGTAGCTTATGTGTACGTTCCGTTTGTTTGTTTTACTGAAACAGGGCTTCTTTTATCAGATATACACCAATCAGGGATGCGTTACACAACAAACACTGCTGCACTGTGTATTCGGACACCTTTCTATCAGAACCAGGATTAACTTTGGTTCAGCAATATGAGATCGACTCGCACGTCTGTTGGATCACAGCACATGGACTTGCCTTCGATTCTCACATGTATTAATGAGCCTCAGCAGCCCACGATCATGTTACTGTTTTTGTTTTTTTTGTTTTTTTGAATCACTTGTGGGTGGTCACAATGTTATGACTGCTCAGCGTACATGTTTCTATTAAAGAATGGGTTGAAAAAACATATGTAAAAATGAAAATATATAATTATGTATCAAATAAATAGTGTCGGTTCCTATAATATATATAATATATAATATAGATCTAATATTTCATTGACTACACCAGTATACATAACAGTATTACTATTATTACTAGGTACGTAACAATACACTTTACCCACAATATTAGGTTCAAAATATGACTTTAAATTTCTTTTATCACGACTTGAAATTTCATTATTATTATTAATAACAAAGATAAAAAAGGAATAAATTAATGAAATGTTTTTTTAGAAGATGTAAACTATATTAAAACTACTAGATTTTTTTCTTTTTTAAAATATAACGTGCCCCTTGCTCATTCATCTTAAAAGAATCATCTGAGTGAATCGATTCATATTGATTCTTTTCTGAATCATTGCATCACTAATTATAACATCAATGATTGCAACACAATTTTTTTTCTTAATTTTATTTGAACCTTTAATACCTGACCTTAGTATAAACTAGAATACTGATGGTTACGTTTTTTATTTTACAAATGAGTCAAACATCACATTCAAGCTCAGAGACGAGATATTTGCGTATCCATGTGCTTTTGTCAAATGATTTATGTCCATCAATGCCCATCAATATTTACTAGGTTCATGAATTACATTGTTAACAATCATCACTGGGAATCACAAGTGATAATAAAAATAATCTGTAATTATTGACAAGAACAATGAAAACTCATTTGGAATTATGATTAGAACACCTGGCCCTTACCAAAATCACAAACAATGACATAAACAGAATTAGCATGGCTGGCATGACCAAACCCTCATCACCACCATCATAAACCCAACTTTAAAGTACATAAATGATACTCAATTAAATAAAGACAATAGAATGGCATCAAAAATGTACTTAGGCACTTGTGAACATCCATTGCTGGGTGATAAATTACATTTAAATGTAGGAATAAAACATGAGAACTGTTTACAAATCCATAACCATTATCCTCATGTGTGGGCTTTTCATCCATCTTTCCCGGCTTGCTATAGACCTGTATTGATTTTTTGCCCATCTCCCTTTGTGCAAAGCCAAATACCATCTCCACTCTGTTCTCAATTTATCTACTAATAAGCAAAGCCTTTCAAAAAAGGTGCTCCTAGTAACCTGCATTTTATTATTAAAGCAGATGTGATCACAGGTTAAAGAGCTGATTGGAACAAATTCATGACTTTAAATGATTCCTCAACCATCGAGTATTTATTTCCCACGCCATTAGTTTGGGGCTGTTTTGGGGGACATATTAAGTTGTCATTATTCTGCAGATGTTTTTGTAGCATCTGTTTTTGAACATGCAGTAGGCACAAGCAATCCAGTAATGCACTCCAGTGATATAGGCTAGATGGCATGGGATATCCATTACCCTCCACTTTACATATGCATGTTTACCCAGGAATTACATTAGTAATTTATCTAATGTACCACCATCACACAGTCACCATGCATCACAGTTAAGGCCACAACATCACCCACTTTCTAGATAATAAAGCAACGTGTTAGCCGATGTGTCCTAGTTTACTCAAGTATGGATTTTTTTACTGAAGACGCTCCTCTGTCATCTATGAATGATCCGTACTAAATTTAACAATTACCACTTGCTTAAATAATAGAGTCCCAGTTGTGCTGACAATGTGCTGATATCCATTCTGCCAAATGTGATCAGTTAGTGTTCAGCCAGGCTGATTGCACGTCTGAAACCTGAGCTCATTTGGTAGTGGGTTAGCGTGCTACATTGCTGCACCACTCGTGCAGTATAATTTATTGCTTTTTATTTCAGAAAACCATTCAAGGCACAAACAAGACTAAACAAGCACCTGGTCTACACTGAGTGGGGAAAATAATAACTTACAGTTTTGACCTTGCAAGCAAATACAAAGAGCCTTGCTCAAGTATCTAACAAAGACAAGCGAGATGGCGTTGGGTATTGAAAAAAAAGCTATTTTTCAACCACCAGCACTTTAATAAGTGAAATATTAATAAATAGCGCATTAAATAAAATGTCTAGAAAGCAGAAACTATGTGTTTGAAACACTCGGCGTTCGAATCTTGAAACATGATCGTTTTGTGTGATCTGCTCAAGAACATGATGTGAGTGACTTGCTGAGAGTTCGGACACTGAACACAAATATCTGTCTTATTGAATATCGAAATATGAATCAGGCAATTGGCAATGACTGTGGTGTCGATCTACCACCAATGAGAACACAGGTAACAGTGTTGTAAAATTGGAATAACAGTGTTTTCATTACATAAATATTACAATACATTTCTATACAATACAAAAATCAACACTTTAATCATCTCCAGCTCACTATAGAACAATCCCAGCACGATCTCACACAAAACATAGTTTAGGAGAGCAAATGAACTAAACTTTGATGCTTTCTGATGATAGACGGTGAGTAATAGATCTGTAAACTGTGCAGTGATCTGAACAACCTGGAAGTGAATAATCAACATAAAGTGTGCAGTGTTTTAACAACTTTACTATAGTGACGTGTAGTGTAGAGATAAATAATTTGTTGTCAAGTTTCCTGTAGTATACACTGACATAAATAATAATGAAAATAAAGCAAATAAAGCTGTAAAACCATGCTGCTCTGTGAAGTGACATGGCGAACAATTTAAAAGTAATCATTCCCAAGGATGGATGAATCCCAGGTCTGACAGGAGCGGATCATGAATGACCTCCTGTTCCTCTCTTTATTGCACTGAGCTAAAAATGCACCTCTGTTTTATTAAACTGTCATGCAAAGAGTGAGAGGCATTGTCCATGAGATCTAATACATTACCCAGAATCCTCTCCTGCACTATCATTTCAAGTGGACCAGGACTCGCAATGGTCTCAGTAATCTGTCCAGTCCCTGTCCAGAGTTTGCTGGCATTACACACCTTTAAGATATTAACAATTGGAACTGAAACAGATATTAGTGTGTTCCAGTTCTGCTATTGCCTTAGTGTTAGTGTTAGTGTTAGTGATAGTGTTAGTGATAGTGTTAGTGATAGTGACTTACACACATTAAACACATAATTTAAAATGTACTGGTTACTGTTGCTAGTTGGAATTAAGTAGACTAGATCAGAGATCTAGACTAAATTCTTTTAGAATAATCCATGTTGAAGTGGTGTTTGATGGCTTCAGTGACCAATGTAATGTTTTCGTGCAGGAAATGAACAACCATGAAGGTCAGAGAGATTTTCAGTTTGCCTTGGTCAAACAAATAGAGGAGAGCAATAAAAACAAACATGATGACTTTTAGAGGATGTCTCTCAAAGCAGGGTAGTATTCTTATCATTTTGGATGGATGGAAGGATGGATGGAAAGATGGATAGAAGGATGGATGGAAGGATTGATGGAAGGGTGGATGGAAGAAAGATTGGATAAAAAGATGGATGGATGGAAGGATGGATGGATGGATGGAAGGATGTATGGATGGAAGGATGTATGGATGGAAGGATGGATGGATGGATGGATGGATGGATTGAAGGATGGTGGATGGGTGGATGGATAGAAGGATGAATGGATGGATGGAAGGATGGATGGAAGGATGGATGTATGTATGGATAAAAGGATGAATAGATAGATGGATGGATGGAAGGATGTATGGATGGAAGGATGGATGGATGGATGGATGGATGGAAGGATGGATGGATTGAAGGATGGGTGGATGGATAGAAGGATGAATGGATGGATGGAAGGATGGATGGAAGTATGTATGGATGGAAGGATGGATGGAAAGATGAATGGAAGGATGGATGGATTGAAGGATGGATGGATGGATTGTTGTCACTGGCCCCGTAACCATACTGAGCATTTAAAAAAGACATCTATATTCTTACAATCTTTGCATAACTGTGGTCATTATTTTTAATAGTCATGAAATTATTAACATCATAAAATATCATGTCAGAGCGCCCCCTGCAGGTGTGGAGCAGACGCGTGGTGAGTTTGCTAAACCACGATACTGAATGATAACCAAACATGGGGCGGAGCATAATAATGTTTCACATCATCAAACAAACGTTTTACAGTATTCCAGACTAGCAATGCTCAATATTCTCTCCATGAATTAACAGTGCATGTCAGCACAAAACAACAACTTTGATCGCTGCTGAACATTTTTCATGTGGTATCATTAAACATTTCAGCAATTCTCATTTTTTGTTTCAGGGCGACATTCTTGTTTGTCCAAACAACAGAAGTGTCACCTCAGCTCTCTGCGATTTGTTACTCCTTTAAGGAGTAGATGATGTTATTAGCTGTTGTACAGAATCAGCACACTTTACTGAGAGCAATCACAGTGCAATGTTATTAGACGGAGAGATTGATGCAGCACCCCAGTGAAAGTGCTGACCCACGAGACAAAGCTCGTTCTCATAATGTCCTTCACATTACAACCAATCCTGCTGTGGAACAACATCGTACGAATAGAGCACATGTTAAAGATCCCAATCATAAGATAAGATAATCCTTTATTAGTCTCACAGTAGAAACATTTACATTGTTATAACAGCAAAAGGATAATAAGTCACTCAGGATATAAAACTTTTGAATTATAAATATATAAAACATCTACCAACCCTGCAAACAATCCAGCTAAAGACCAGTCAGAACGCACCTTATGCTGGTTTGTTATTTCTTGTTAACCATCTCTTGACTAGTTTGGGGTATTTTTTTCCTTTGTTGACCAGTTGATGTTGAGTTTAATCATTAGCAGGTAATAAAATAAAAATATGAATGGAATTATGAGATTATGCACTGTAATTATGATCATTTTACATTCTATTTTACTGTTTTGTATCTGCATGTGTTATCTGCTATATATACACATACATACTTGTTCTTATTAAGTGTTTCTATATGTCTTTATTTGTCATGACCCTGCTGAAAGCTCAAGACCTGTTGGTTTATCAAGGAAATAAAATGCCCAATACTGGTCAATAGTTAATTTACAAGCAGCATATGGTGTGTTCAGACAAGCTGCTTTAGAGAATACAAAGTCTATATACATAATCAAAGATAAAATAAAAATAGAACAAACCAAACAAAAAAAGCTTATTGACAGCAATTGAACCACTACATGTTGCCTTTTGAGATATTGTAGCCCAAATGATCATTGTTTGAAAACTACTTCCTGTAGATGGCGCCCTCGTACAACATCCATACTCAATAAAGTACGAGCACGTGTCGGTTTTTTTATTACATCAGATCCAGTCAAATCCATGTTTTTATCGCGTTTTTCGACAGAACCTGACCGTGACACCCCAAGTTATAAAATAAACGTTGGAAGTCCCTGTGCACATCTTCTATAACCATCATTGTTTTTGTAAAAACACGCAGTTGATCGTTCCACTGATCCACGATTATTAAATGGTGGGATTGTTTACAGCTCTTCCGCAGCGTCTTCCGTCACCCAGTAAATGAAGATTCACCCAGTGGTTCATACCTGCTGTGGGCTTATTTACATAAACAGCTACTGTACTGTCACGTGATCGTGAACGCATCACGGTGGTACATTCTTAGCAACAACAGGTCTTAGTAACCAGGGTCTCGCTTAACTTGCTCGTTCACAAACTCGACGCAGATAAGAAAGCAGCACCTTGATCGAGCTAAAGAAATGAACCTCAACCAGTCCACCAACATGCACGAGGTTTGATCCGTTACAGATTCTGAACCTTTTACTCTGATCTGGTGCTTTATTTCATCCAGATTTGGTGTAGAAATTAAACTGAATTTGACGTCTTTTGTGGTTGATCAAATTGCTGAAAGGTCCCGAAATGCTAGAAAAGAGCTCCTGTTGTGTTTCCGATGTCAAATAAAGTCACTCGTATTTGATGCGTGTACATGTTCTGTTTTGTTGTCTCTCAGATTCTGGAGGATTTAATGTATTCTAAGCTTTTGGGCGATACGTCCCAACTTGATGAGCTAATGCAGTGATTGAAAAAGTCCTTGCAAGATTTTGGGAACCGTGAGCTTTCGGATGATCCGTCCCAATTTGATGATTTAGGTGATCCATCCCAATTTGATCAGCTGATGCAGTGGTTGGAAAGTGAGCATGGAGATGGAGATGAAATGAGCCCCAACGTTTGGCTGAATCCTGTTCTTTTTATTTAAATCTCTTACAGTCAATTTGTGCAGTTGCTCGACGATCTATACCAGGCCAGGTCTATCAAAAGCCTCCCTGACTGCTCCTACTCACCCCCCTGCACTTATCGAACCAGTTTCCCTCCAAGGACATTCACCCGATGGGAACCGGAGATGAGCGGAGTGGAATCGAGCGGCTGCAGGGGCTGAGCAAAGGTCAGGAGCAAAAACGGAAAGCCAGTGAAGAGCTGTACCAGGCTGATCTCACCTATGGCCTCCCTGCTGATGGGCCACCAACAGGAACTAAAGCCAAATGGAGCCAGGCTGAGTGGTGAGCCCAATGAAAAGATGCCACAAGGCCAGGGCATTGAAAGGAAACAAAAGGCAGAGGGTGAGCAGAGACATTGCCCTAAACCACAACAATAATAGTGTACAAACAACAAGTAAAACCAGGCAAACCTGCTCAGTCCAGCAATGCAAGCAAACCTGGTCAGCACATCACACCAGGCAAACCAGGCATTCAACACTACAAGCCTCGATGACCAACAACTCTTAGTAAATCAGGACAACCTGCCACCCCAGACCACCCAGGCTTCTAGTGATAATTTTCTCCTAAATAGTACAAAAGTATTATTATTGTATAATAAAATCTTGCTGGTTGTAATGTCTGTTCTCTTCCAGACCTCAGCAGCCCTTGCCCTGTTCCACCACCCCTCCTGATGCCAGCTTACATGTTGTAAGTCCTGCTCCATCTGGAGTCAGAACCGGCATATACACTTTACAGAGATGTGTGTAAACTTTTGCTCTGTCTGCCATCTACAGTCTGTGCCCCAAAGTGGTATCAGTGGAACAACCGTTACATCCAGGATCTCAGAACTGCTGAACATAAGATCAAGGTCTTATACAGACGGATCAGCAAGAACCTGTCGTATTTTAACCATCAAGAAGATCAGCTCAGGTTGCCCATTCCAGAAGTTTTAGGTCAGGACACAAGAAAAAAAATTCTGGACGATATTGTACACTGATTTTAGAGACTATGGAGATGAGTGTGTGACTCTTCATGCATGATACAGCCATATAGTCACATATTACAGTTGGAGTGTATTACTTCCAGCTCTCCTCAAACAAGGAACTGGATGACTGAGGCAACCAAAAAATATGAATAAATTTGGAAGGGGGGGTAGTTTGTGCGGCAGAAGTATGATCTACTGTGGCAGGAAATGGTGTACCTGGCGAAGGTAAGTCTGGATAAAAGAAAACCACACACATCTTCCAAAATGCTCCATGTGAAGCTAAATGTAAACCCTGTGTGTGTCTGCAGCACGAGCCGAGCTATATTCCTGACTGAAACATGGTGACACACATCTCCTGGCTCTTGGAAGAGTGTGACGTTCTTTCTGACCAGATCTTATCAGCATTCTTGCATTAATAAAATTCCATCGTATATTATTACAAGCGCAAATTAAACATTCAGCATCATTACCAATGCTAACGGCAGACTCACTGGGTAACGGTTAGCCCCTTAGGTTTTCCTCTGATCTCATTGGGGTTTGCCCCGTCTTAACTTTGAAGTAAGATTCGTTATACCACTGTCTAAATGCTGGAATGGTATATATAAATGTCCACACTATTTATTCTAGGTCTTTTCTCTTCTCTGTAATTCCAAATACATCAATACTTCTTCTCTGTAGAGAAGGTCCTCACCTCTCTGGAGAGAAATTACCAGCAGATGTGTAAACATCATTTGTGAAGCTGATGGACTTTAATGGGATGTGTTCTCTATTCATTAAGCTGCAACAACCATTTCGGAAATCCTTGCACCTAGATGAATTCTGGGAGAGAAATGGCAGGCTGGTGCTGGCGGTTGGGTGGTGGAAACAGCTGATGGGAAGCGCGGTGCTACTGGCGTCTGACTGTTCTCTGTAACCCTGGGAGTTAATGGCACAGCTGGGAGAACGATTGAGTCATTCAGGTTCCTGTGGATCTCCATCTGCGGCAGCCTAAAATGAGACGATCATTTCCACCGCCGTTCAGGAACCCTGACATCTCTAAGTGTGTCCCGGAACATTAACACCCGGAATCGGGGACCTGCTTAATACTGGATGCTAACAGCGGCAATCTGTGCTGAATCCACCCAAATAAGCGATCTTATCAACAACTAGGAATGTATTGGCACCATCAACCCACACAATACGATTCACGATACTGGATCTATAATACGATCACCCGATATGTAAAAAATCAAATACTGTATGTGTGTTCATCAGTTAGTCATCTATGCCCTTATATTTCTGTATGCACAAACAATTCTGAATGAAGCCTAATTTGCCAAATTGGTAATTAGCATCTGCGCCCTCTGCTGTTTATTGTAAAAATTGATTCCTTAAACATGCATACAGATAAGACATGACTAGGGGCAGCTGTGGCTGTCATCAAGATCCCAGAACTGAAAGGTCATGACTGAAGTGACCTTGAGCAAGACATCGAAACCCCGAATTGCTCCCTTGGATGCCCATCGCTCCGAGCATGTGTGTGCCCCACTGCCCTCTAATGTGTGTCCTACTAATGTGTAAATGTGGGTTTCACTGAACCGAATGTCGAAGACACATTCCATATGTGTGTAAAATAACTCACTAAAAAAATAATTCATGTATATCAGTTCGTAAAGTGATTTTTGGTGCATTGTTACATCCCTACTGATAACACCGACAGAATCATAGGAGTGTTTTTAAATTGTTAAAGTAGAAACTTTAAAATGTATTTAATCCGTAATCACGTAGCTTTTGCATTGGGCTTAAAAATATGATGTGTGTATGCAGAACATGGAATAATGTATTCAATGTTTTCCCCCAGATGCAACCTTGTTGGACAAGGAATAATTTTCCATCTTTAACCTTATCAAAAGAATCCGTCTGTACATTAATATGCTATTTGCAAGTACCCTCATTGTTCTCCTGTCATCTTTAATAGAGGGCCAGCTTAATTCCTTACTATTATTTAGTAATTGATTTTGCATTTGTCACATGTAATAGTCTCAGCTACAGTATACACTGATCAGGCATAAAAACAGCTGCTAAGCTAATATTGTGTCGATCCCTCTGTGTATTATTTCTACCACGACCAATATTAACTTCTCTCTCTGTGTATAAATGAGCATCACTTCAATGGCTCTCGATCCATCAATCAATCAGTTCATAAATCAATCCTGTCAACCATCTAGCCAAGAATGCTTTTTTTATTTGTTCTTCCTACCTTGGCAGTTGTAGTTCAGTGTAGTAGTTAAGATAGTTGAGAAGTTATCACAAAAGATGACTGGTTCACACACTGCCATTGTCAGGGGGCCTCTGCTAGGCTCGTAGACAAGACCCCTAACCCTTAATTGCTCAGATTGGATACTGAAACAGTACAGTAAGTCACTTTAAAGCATGAAAATGTAAATGTAATTTAGTGATGCCAGCAGTCATTCATTCATTTGCTATTTTGCTACTCTTTATATGGGTCAGGATTAGAATAATGGGCTGAAAAGTTTATACATAGAGTTCATACCCCACAGGACATTCTCACACATATGCTCACTCACAGAATCATTAGTACCGTGTTTCCCCGATAATAAGACACCCCCGATTTTAAGACGTACCAGGGGTTTCAGGGGGGTCGGCTAATATAAGCCGTACCCCGAAAGTAAGACATATGTCTTATT
>JAOUQU010420414.1:0-10803 GCA_028566735.1 Ammoglanis amapaensis
AGCAGAAAACAAGCGGCTCGCCGTACCGAGCACGAGACGCTCGGCCGGTCTGCCACTTGCTCTGTGCGCTGGTGGATCAGTGTAACGGCTCCGCATCAGCTGTTAGGAACGCCCCCTATTTGAAGCGTTCCCACAGCTGATCGGTATGTGCCGTAATCAGCCGGTTTGGTGTTAAAAACCGGCTGATTAGCGCGATCTGTAAGCTCGCCTGTCTCGGAGCTAAACTCGACGAGACAGACGAGCCTTACCCTTACAGAAAAAGCTGCAAATAACACCATTACTAACAAACTTAACATTTGCTTAACTTAAAAAAGTCATATATTTTTATTTATTTATTTGTGAAGTACTTCATAGATCTGGCTTGTAACCATGTATCCATCTTGACTGAATTTTTAATTCACATTCATATTGATAAGTTTCATTGATAAGCTTTATTTACAACACCAGTCAAACACAAATATAACTAACATTGTAAAAACTATAAGAAATATGGACACTTGAAACACTTACATACTTTCATCTTTACTTACATACTTTTAAAGTAAACGGGGTAAGGGAATTGCCATGGCCTAACTGTAGCAACTCATTTCTTAGCATAGTTAGCTATAATGTTTGCATTCCGCAAGAAAGTTAGTCAGTTCATGAGGAAGTGCAGTTAGTACTGACATTGCATCAAGTGCTTCTGTGTGTGTAATTCCCTGTATTTTTTGCAGTGCCTAGCAACAAATGTGTTGCAGTGTTAAACAATAAATGTATTGCATGATATTGAACTCAACACATTATTTTCACCAGTGTATATGCAGAAAAGCAAACAAACCTCCATTTAGATTATTTATAACATAATATTTTGGTAACATAAACATACCTATTTGCATGCACTTGGAAATAAACCTCACTTTAACTTCATAATCATCTTTAGGTTTTTATCAGAGAGTTAGAGTTAGAGTTTTTACCATGCATGGGTTTACAACCATCTAACTGAGCTTTTACAACCCTTTAACTCAGCATTCAACACCATCACCACTGAATGGAAAGCTGAACAAGCTTGGACTCAATATCTTACTGCAGCTGGATCCTGGACTTTCTAAGTCAGAGACCTCAGTCCGTCCATATAGGCAAGAACATCTTCAGCACCACCACACTGAGCAGCAACAACGATGAGTTAGCATACAGAAAGGAGGTGCAATGGCTATTGGACTGGTGCAAAGTCAACAACTTGTCTCTAAACATTGACAAAGCCAAGCAGATGGTCATTGACTTAAAAAAAAACACTAAAGGACCACTCGCCACTGAACATCAACAGCTCCTTTGTGGAGACTGTCAAGAGCACCAAATTCCTTGGTGTATACTTGGTGGAGAACCTTACCCAGGGCTTGCCCACAATTTAGAGGGTGTGGCCCATTAGCTCATCTTCAATATAGACAGTGGACTGAACCAATCAGGATATAGGACAAAAGCGGGACCACCCCTTTTGCGGTTTGCTATAACTACCGCTACGTTCAGCACGTATGTTAAAGGAGAGGCAGTATAGATAAAAAGAAACGGCAAAAAGAAAGTACGGAGAAGTTACGAGCAAAGAAATTAAAGAGTCTCACTGTAGAAGCTACAAAATGAGGAAAAATCAGACGTGTTTGATGCTGTAGCCTTCTGGTCCTCTGTTGAAGAACACAGCAGCAGCCAGAGATGCAGGCTTGTGATAAGACTAAGCGGGAAAGTGAAGTATGTAAGCAGGTAGTAACGTTAGGATAACACAGGGACTTTTAGGTGATTGAGGTAATGTTAGCTCTGTTACGTGAGAATGATGAGCAATTGTGATTGATAAAAACCAAAATTTGCATACCTGCAGCCACGACCCTGGCTTATTCTGATAAAATAGCAAACAGTCAAGACTAACAAGTGTTGGATGAGCAACAAGTGCCCATTTTAGGCTACATCATAATATTTTAGACATTTTGGTTAAAGGTATGTTAAAAGTAGTTTAAAAAGCACCCAAACAAGTAAAATAACAGATTTTAAAACTGATAAATGATGAGTAAAAGCTTTGCAAATTTAAGCATGACTAAAGTAAGTGTAAAAAAAATATTTAAAAGTAATAATAGCAAAAGGCACGCCCACACTGAATAAGAGTTTAGACAGTATCAAATGCTTTTAAGAAATAGTTACATTGCATGAATTCAGAATTGAGCCCTGTATACAGAATTGTGTCCTGAGACAAATACATGATTTAGCTGTTTAAGGGAGGGAGCACCTTTAATCTAAAGAATTAGAATTGAGCTGTTAACAACTTAATTCCACAAGCCACCCAACTTCTAAAATCTGGACTCTGAGACACATACACACAATGGACCTCCAAATACACATATGATGAACTCACACATGCACGTGACTTTCACATACATGCATGGTGAATTGACAAACACAAATACATGCTGGATTGACTGCAATAATTTGCACTATGTTTCAATTTGCATTTTTTTTTAACTATAGTCTGTTGTATCTCTGCCGCTAATGTTTCTACCTCACACATCATTTACATATTGTCTACTCAATACATGAACTAACATTTTTATTTACTCTTGTTTCTTAAATACTTAAAATATAATTAAAAATAAATAATAAATATAATTATTTCGTTGTGTGTTACAAAACAAGGACCCTTTAATTTGTTCAGAGATCAGAGGAATTATTTTAGAACCCTCTATGCAGAAACCACAAGCCAAGAATTGACACATCAGACCATCAGAGAGCCATCCATCTGAACTACCGCAAAATACTTCGAGAGTCTTCAGGGCCATTAATTAATTAATTTTAATGACTGTTAAATAAGGTATTATAAAATACATCATCAGTAAAAATTTGTTAAGTAATTAATCATAAAATCATTAGCTAATCTAAAGATACAAATATTATAAGAGGGATTGATTAATACTAAAATGTACACATAATTAGAAAAAACGTTCTTGCTTGTAAATGCACACATAAACCCATAACTTTCATCTGTGATTACCAGATATCATTACTAGAAACCAGCAAATTACAAATCAGCAAAAACTACCTGTACAAAAAGATATTTTTACAATTTACCTGAGTGAACTGTCAATTTTGCTTTTATAATCTTTTGTCATTTATTTGCATTTTGACACAAGACATCTATAACATTTTATAATGTTAGCCATTTGACAATGTAGAAATGTTTACCAGTTTAAAATCTTTGCTGCTGATCTTGGTGAACCACTGGTTGAAGGACAGTGCACCTACAGCCAATGCTAAATCTCTAGTTTAAAAAAAAGACAAAAATGTATACTCAGACAGCACATTTCTTGACACATTTTGACCTTTTATTATTACACTGACATATGATTTCATAATCTTGCAGACAGAATCGAGATATAATGACTCATTTATAGAAACATTCGAGCAATTCAATTACCTGCTTACTAAATGACTGAAGTCCAAAAGGTTAAAATCCCTACAGTTCTGAACATGATAAATATTGTCCACATCCTACAGAAAAAAACAAGAGCTAGTTATACAGCAGATGCAATCAGACATGGCCATGCTATGTGACATTAATTAAATAAAATAAAAAAGCTCTCACCCACTGAACTTCCTCACGACATTTAAACTCGTTAAAGTCACAAAGTGCAGCATATGTATCTGAGAAACCGCCTACATTAACCAAAAAGGAACAATGAGCATGGTTAAAAAAAAATTCCAAAGATATATACGTATATATACTGTAGCAACTATGGAGAATTCAAAATAGGTAAAAAAAAAACCGCCTCCCAAAACAGAACCAATAACTAAACAAGAATCAGTAAATCACAGTTCAGTTTCAGCTGCTGTGAGATGGCTTTGTTTAGATTACTTTCTAAATTTCTTGTTTACTATTACTAACAGATTCCATCAATTAGTCATCAGCGTGCAATGACTGGTGGTATTCATACTTTTTGTGTATAAAATATCATAATAACTTAAATACAAGAAAAACAAAACTGTGTGAACAACTCAATCACTTTTGCCCAAACCAAAAAAGGAAAGAGCAAAAACAAGCAGAGAACAATTTGCTTCATGTGCAGTTACACTTGCAGGTGAAACTGTAATTTAATAAGTGGCGTTAAAACACCATCATACATATTAGACTGATACTGATAAATTTAAACCTGAATTCAAAGGCTTGTTGAAATCGTTCATTGGAGATGATACACGAGTGTTACTGTCTGTATTGTAAGACTGATTTCTATACCAAACTTTGTGATATAAAAATATATTTAACACCATGGCAAAAAACTTTATGTACAATTATGTTATTTCCGTAAAAAATGATTTATACAATGCATTAAAGTCATAAAGTTATTTTGAGAAGTGACTCCCTATTTCAACGATAACAGAAATTGTTAATTTGTTCAAAGTTCATTTGTAATTTTTACATATTTAGGATGTTTTTACTCACTTTTTCCTTCCACAGTGTTTTTACCTTTACAGCTTCAAAAACATGCATTTTGCTAATTAGACGATGACATCATTTAGTGACTTCTAGTGACTTTTAGGACAGTAAATAACTACTTTTCTTACTTTTGCAACAGTGGCACACACACATTCACACAGTTTAATGTTGAATTTTAATGCGAGTGTATATGTACACGCATACGCACGTGATTCTGTTTGTGTGTGAACGTGTGCGTGTGCATGCATGTGTGTGTGCACACAAGTGTGTGTGTGTGTTACGAATCGCAAACAAAATATTTTAATCTCTTTCCCTGCATTTTGTAGCTTCTGTGTTTGTGCAGATTTGACCTTCACTTTTTGAACGTGTGCGCAGACCCAGTGCGCATGAGCAGCCAAGCACGCCTTTTGCAACTTTAAAAAAAGCTTAAAACATGCTGACTAAGTAGTATTTTTTTCAAGTCAACTTTATTTATTTAGCGCTTTTTTGTCTTAAAGCAACTTTACAAATTACAGAACCAACAGATACAGAAACTCCTGAACAGAAACTGAATTGAAAGTGTGATGCCGGGCGACACTTGGGCTTCATTTCCAGTCGGAACCGGAATGGGCCAGATGGCGTTTTTAGAATGGCCGGATATCCGGCTACATATCCGGTACAACCCTATATGTATATAAATTGAACCTGCTTAAAATATATGTTTTTACGTATTATACATATTTACACACAGTGCTACTAACCACATGGCCTTTGAGCACCATTTAGCTCCTCTTCAATTTTTGAGGTCAGACCCCATAACTTGTCCTGAAGATCAGGTGGAATCTTTTTTAAAAGTTTTCTAAAACAACAAACAAAAATATGAAAACCTAAAACCCAGTTAGCTCATCTTTATTAATAGTCAATAATTAACTAAAAAGTTAAAAACTCCAAAAACATTCTAATTAGTTATAATGGCACTATTGCCCTATCCAATGTCAAGGCAATCTCTAACATAAGAATGTACTTAAACATTAACCTATGGTTTAGTTAAAATCCTTAGAATGTTTAACAAAATTAAGCAGTATGAATAAAATCGGTTTAATGTTGAGCCCAATAGTGTAAGAAATAAAGGAATAAAATAAAAAAATAAAAATAAATTTTATCAGCAGAAAACAAGTTATATTAGGTTTTGATAAACAAGGCACTTACCCTGGAGATGAATCAGGAAAGATCTTTTTAAGTGAAGCAGCTACGTGACTGATCACAGCCTCCAGGTCCTCTACTGACATGAGACTGAGAGAATAAATCTGTCTGTCTGTTTCAAAAATAACCTAGTGTGCACATATAAAATGAATGCAGACAGAATTAACCTGACGTATTTCATTTTTCAATTGTGTCAGCTAATTACATTAATCAATCAACATTCAGTCCAGCATTTCAGGTCTGCATTACATTCCACATAAGTTCAGCAACAATATTGGCACTGCAATCCCGACTGCATGATGGCATGCAGTGTCAACAGAAAAACAAACCAGAGAAGTAATAACCCAGCAAGGAACTAGATGACAGACAAGTAAGCGACGTGGTCACTGCTGGATCATAAGATCTGGATGCAGGAGTTCGAGTGACCGGGTCAAGGTTTTTAGGTGACTGGGTCAAGTTCCTTCTGTGACATTTCATGGCTATTGGCTGTTGGCGGTTGTTGGCTTTCGCAACAGCGGCATAGTTAGAAAATGTTTGCCATTTCTAAAAGTTTCTCATGCATTTGATGACAAACAGGAAATTATCTGACCACCAACGCTGTACTTGTTCGAGAATAAAGCAGATTATTAAGGTTTTTTTTTTTTTTGCAATTCACCAATACCAACTGACCACAAGTTCAACCCAGTGGCGAAACCTACAGCAGGTTGATTTTTGCTGAATCACTGGATTTTTTAATGGTGCACAGAAAACTGCACCGATTTTGTAAATAACTGTTCCAGCTTGACCTAGTTTTTTGAAGAGGGATGGTATCCACCCCTCATGGGAGGGCGCTGCTCATATTTCTTGCAGCATAGGTGACAGGCTTTACCATCAAGTTAATGTAATGGCAGATAATGTTAAATGACTACCCAGAACCAAGACCAGGCAGCAGACAAACAGGTCTAACCAACTGTCTGCCAGTCGCCATCGGACATCACCTGGAATCATTGGGTCAAAAACCATTGAGACTGTGTCTGTTTAACTTAAGCTAGGACTTCTAAATACCAGATCACTTGCATGCAAAACAATAATTGCAAATGAAATAATTACAGACAATTGTCTTAGTGCCCTGTGTTTAACTGATACCTGGGCTAGACCTGATGAGTACCTAGGTTTAAATGAAGCATCTCCTCCTGGTTACAGTTATGAACATAAGCCAAATCTTAGGGGTCGTGGTGGAGGAATAGCCACAATTTATGACAAAGAAATATGTCTCACTCTAAAACCCTCTTCCATAACAAACTCGTTTGAGGTTCTTATTTCTGACATAGCCTATAAATGTTCATATGATTAAACTAGCATGTTTAAACTGGTTACGGTTTATCGCCCTTCTGGTCCTTACTCAGAATTTCTCAACAGATTTGCAGATTTTCTTTCTAAATTTAAATGATTTAATTGTTGTTGTTTTTTTTATTGATCATTTTTTGTTGATCATTATTGTCGTTAATATTAATTATGAAGGTAAGTGTAATCCACTCAAAACTGCATTCGATTCCATTTTATTTTTTAAATCTTTTGATGAATGACTGGAGATGCTGAAACCCCAAACTTACTTGGAATTGCACATCGAGAAACATCGTTGTTCAGCTCAACTGTTGGACTATTTTGTCATGCAGTTGTTCACAAAATTTCAAGGGTGCTCCACTGATACCCATATCCTATTCAGCTGTGGACAAGTGTCTACTGTTGCCCCTATCCCAAAATTTGGACAGGCATTAAATAAAAAATGAGTGGATAAGTGCAAAAGAACAATAAAGTTTATTTGTTTTAACATTAAATAGCTTGTCCTTGTAGTGTATTCAATTTAATATGAATTGAAAGGAATTTTATTTATGTTTTGCACAACGTACCAACTTCATTGATATTAAGGTTGAACGATATGACATTGTATTAGACTAATTTACTTCCCTCGTTGCCTTGATCAGCCAGTGTGGTGGCCAGAGAAGTATCGGGGTGTGAGTTGGCACCACCTGGCGGCTGAGTGAACCAGTGTAGCTCGTCAGCCAGAATTGTATTAGCTTTAGCCAGATGACTATTAAGCAGGGAACTTTGTTCCCTCAATAGCGTGTTTATGGCGGTCAAAGTCGCTTTAGTATTTCAGGGTAAGGAGTTTAAGTTTCTGCAAGCTAATACCAAGCTAATACCGGCCCAAGGGTTGGTGACTAATGTTCTATACTACACCACCTGTGTATACTTGTGTGTTCTAAACCTGATCCAGCCAAAGACCTGTTCTCTGCTACATCTCCTGTCTGAACTGGTTCTTAAATCTGGTCCAGCCAAAAAATTCTCTTTTACATCTTCTGTGTTCTTAAGCCTTATCCAGCTAAAAATGTTCTCAATTATACCCCCTGTGCTACTAGTTCTCAAAAAGGTCCACTTTGTGCCATTGGTTCACACACTGGTCCAATCAAGGAACTACTCTCAACTAAGTCTACATTACTACCAGTTCTCAGCCTCCTGTGTGTTTCTGATTCCTAATCGCTAAGACTGTGCTAAGAAAGTGCACTGTCCATGGTCGGTTAAGACAGTAGTGTCTTATTTCCAAGATGTTCGTGTTCGGTCATGATAGGATATCTAAGTACCAGGTATAGTTCTGGTTCCTCAGTGCACCTTCCCACTCTCCCTGCTACTGTGGTTGCAATGACAGGCAGGGTTGTGTGGGAGGGAGGTTGAAGAAAATAACTGTGAGGTATGCTTCCAGGTTCTGTGTTTGTGTTTTCTTCATCAGCGTTTCAGCATCCTCATTCTGGGATCCTTGCCACATGTGGTTGCTGGAAAGGTATCGAGTAATTGGCACCAATGCAGTGTTGAATTGTATTCAGATTGATCACATTAGCTTTAGCTAGATGGCTATTAAAGCGGTGAACTTTGTTCACAAATTCATCATGTTAGTATTGCAATTCTCACATTCCAGTCAAATTGGTAGCCGGTATTATTATGTTAGCGCTAACTCGGGTAAGGTGTGTATTTACCTATATTCCAAGTCTGGCGTGTCTGATATTTTTTAGTTTTGTTTATATAATAATCTATGTTACACTTAGCCTTGTATTATTGTGTTAACTTCGTGTTCCTTCTGTGTATACTGGCTCTAAGTCAGGTCCAGCTAAAAACAACTTGATCCAAGCTAAAACTGATACAAGGTTACTGAAGAAAGCTGGTATTTCAAGATAAATGTGTTAAAATGAATAACGGTTTGTGGTAATGTCGAGCTTATACAGTCGATTCCAGTTAATCTGAGCACATTGAGGCGCGATCGTTTTGGTCCTAATATCTGGCTGGTCCCATAAACAAACATGCACTAAAACAGGACGTGTTTTATATGTATAAATGTAACATATTAAATGTTTCTTAAACCTTTATTGTGTGTTATACACATATAGCAAGCGTACAAACAAGAACTCCTGTTGCTTACAAACTTTGTTCAATGAAAAATAAGTTTTTCAAAACAATCTATAACATAATGTTTAGGTTTAGTGTTAAAAATGTGTGATGGTAGTTTACATGTCACACACACATCAACAGATGGATTCAAACAGACTAATTTAAACAAGATTTACTATTGGAGTAATGATCTGAGGGGGGTTGGCCGAAGGTAGCCAAGATCCGGTGTATGGAACGCAGTTCCTCAAACTCAGCATAATGAAGCGTAATGATAAATAATTATTACTAAATTCCAGTCAACGTTTGAAGAATTTATCCAGTGTGCTCTAACATGTTCTCTTGACCGACTGCACTTGAACAAAATCACCACAAAGACGCTCTCCCGTTCTTAGGTCCGTTTAAGCTGAATACTGGTTTGAATAATCGAACGACCTTACAAGTATATAATAGGATTCATTTCGGTACTTTAGGATTTGGTCTGAATAAGCGGCTTGTCTCATAAACCGGATTCGACTGTATCGTGAATTCAGTGTCAAAAACTCACTATACAAAGCCAATTGTGCAATCACTGTCAAAATTACAACAGGACAAAAACCACATTAAACAGCTATCATATTTTTGACAGCAATCTTACTCCAAACACAATAATTCAGCTTTGTGTGTACGTGTGTGTGTGTGTGTGTGTGTGTGTGTGTGTGTGTGTGTGTGTGTGTGTGTGAGGGAGATACAGCACTATTAGTCATAAATAAAAAAAAATCTCAAACGATCACTCCTACGTATGGCGCTTAAAAAAGATGCACAGTGTGATCTACACAATCTGCATCTCAGAACCTTGCATTTTTTCAACACATCGACACAAAAATGTAATAGTATGGACAGAAATCCCCCACCCCCAGTGCAACTCTGTAGTAGTCATTGACCTATTTTTCCATAGACCCACCACAGAGTTGGTCAAGATTTTTGCTGGGAAATCTATTGTTACTGTAATCAAATATTTAAATAATTAATAATGATAATACATTTCCTATTTTTTTTTATTTCTTTGAAATTTTGTTAATTTAAACCTCCAACAAGGAAAATTATCTGCATACAAATTATTACCTCAGTGTTCTTGGACTAGATATTTTTGATTACAGAGTATTAAAAGTATTCTAAGTAACATATTGACTATATTTTTCATGCTTTAGCAAATAAAAGTGCATATTGCTGCTATTTCCGTTGCTATAAAAGTTGGTGAAACAAAGTTTCAGTTTGTATATCAGTATTTAACTTTTACCACATTTGATAAATCTAGCTAAAATATCAATGACAAAGATTCAATAATTTTGGTCATCAATTACAACGACAATAATTTTGGTCATGCTTATCATGATAGAAAACTTTAATATTATTTCATCTCTAATTTTGATAAAACCCTCTTTACCCTGTACAAAGCAGCAGTCTTTAATGAGTGACACGGTTGCTGAAAAATCATGTTTCTGTCATGGAGGTCAACAACTGCCATTTAAGATGTGGTTGAAAGAGATGCTTATCATGATACAAGTGTATAATGTATATTGTCATGAACCAGGAACACAAATATGAATATCCTGGTGATCATTTCATAGTAATCTAAAATAGATTAGGTGCCACACCCAATCGACTTATCTATCTATAAACTTAACCTAAAGTAATTATTTTCTAGGGCTGTCCGCAAATAATCGATTATTCGTTGGTCGACCAAAAAAATTACTAGTCGGCCAAATTCCATTGGT
>JAOUQU010420423.1:0-10803 GCA_028566735.1 Ammoglanis amapaensis
ACAGGGTTAAGGGTCTTGCTCAAGGACCCAGCAGTGTAGCGGAGTGTAGCAGAGCCTGGATTTGAACCCCCAACCTTCGGGTTCCCAGCCCAACGCTCTACCCACTAGGCTACACTGTCCATCAAGCTATATTATCAACCTCTCTATAAATCTATTATGCTGTAGCATTGCACACTCACCCCATGTTTACATGGGTTTATGACAGTGCTCCAGTTACCTCCCACAGTCCAAAAACGCACTGTGTGCACTGCAGTTTAGTGCATAGTACGCACTAAGCATTTACTTCTTGGCGCACAATTTTATAGGAAAGTGTTGTCTCAAATAGAACACTACACTTCGTAAAAGGGACATTTGTACAAAGCAGTTGCTACTCTTGATTCTGTGATGGCTGATATTATAACTTGTCAAAAGGAATGAAAAAAGGAAAAAGTGTCCATTGTTTCACACTGTATTGTTTAAATGTTTGTATTACTCGATCCGGGTACTTTGAGTACACACAAACTTTTTGTCTTTGTCACATGCACTAAAACACAGTGTCCAAAATGTGTAAGTGCCGATTTGGGGTGCACCATTTATCTGTTCTTGTAAAAGCAATAGATATATCATTCTATACCAAGCACACATTTATATTACATTCATGCATTGATAGTGTGTGTGTGTGTGTGTGTGTGTGTGTGTGTGTGTGTGTGTGTGTGTCACAAACAAATGATTTGCCATATATTCCATCAAGTATTGTTGCACTTCAGTTGCAGTGTAATGAGAAAATGCTACCACTTGAGGGTGTAGTGCCTACTAGTGAGTGTAGTGATATAACAAGACCTGAATCATGTACAGTCTTATTACCTGCACATACTTTATGTCAATACTAATTTTTACTGAGACTTGTGCATTTGACCTCCTGTTGACTTCAGAAAGGTAATTCAAGTCTGATAAATGTGCTAGTTTTGTAGGGCTCATGCTCTATAAGCTGACGCAGGTTCGGTTGTAATGTCTGGTATAACAGGATGTTATCCAATTGGGAATTTCTAACTGACCTGGAATCTGTGTTGTCAGTGTTGACCAGTCTGTCTGAAAGACGACAGTGATTGTGTGGGGTAAGAACTCTGGCCGACTGAAGAGCTCTTTCACGAGATTCAGAGCAGTGCAGAACACAGCCACATTGTTCCACCAAAGCTCTTTCATGAGTCTTAACAGCTTATGTGCTCACTGTGTCGGGAAAAAATGGTCTGTCAAATACTGTGCCATGAGGTACTTCAATACAGTCGGGTCAGAGATGGGCTATGTAGCTATGGAACTCCTTTTTGTTAGTTATTAATTTAATTGTTCTTTAGATTCTTGGCTTTTTAGATACCTGTTGTCATCATAATAGCAGTGTCCTGTAGTTTGCTTAATTGTCATAGCAATGACAAGTAATCACCCAGAAGCACCAGCATTAGTAACATAGTCGTTATAAAATTCAGATGCAAAAAATGGAATGAAAAAAAGGAAGAGAAAGAGTTTATTTGTCATCCTTACATATCCGAGTGTAAAATGCAGTTAGAAAGGTGGGATTCAATCCCTCAACCTTTCACGTGACAGACCAAAGCTAAAACTAGGCAACAAGGTTAAAGCAATACAGAAAACATTCGTTAACTTTAAGAAATGTCAACAGCAAATCGTTACTGTGTTTCTATAATGTTTAATATAAAGTAATTGTACACTTTATAGAAACACAACTTGCTAAACTGTTTTTGTTTGGCTAGTCTTTAGATTCTATTTCTCGAAAACCATATCCCTTCTGACTAGTGCAATAACCCGGTATCTGCTCTCATCTATGAGGGGTGTAATTAAGCCACTGTAATTTCCTTTGCTGACTCTTTATCTAAAACATCCCTACCCTCTGGGTCAGAGCATTGGGCTCCCCACCCAATAAAAGACTGATATTTTTTAGTCACCGTTTTATTCTACAGCCATCTTTCTTGCTCCCTATTCTTCATTGTGATTGCCTTTGATCATACTATCAATTTCAAATCCAGAAAGTGGCACACTGTTTCACATGCAATACTAGAAGGCGCTCTGATAAATGCAACTAATACTTTAAAAAGTTCTGCATCTACTTTTATTTTCAAATAAATATGAATCTATATTTACATTTCATGTCACATGCCACACATGTGAAAAATCATATAATGGTATTAGCCCGGAAGATACCATTCGAATGGCTTAAAATCCAATATTACTGTGTTATTAGAGCTACAAAAAAAGTTAGAAGAGATTTGGTCAATAACATTTGTGTGAATAACACCATCATTTTCTTACCACTTAATTTTTTTATTGTATATTTTACAGGGATCACATGATCTTATAAGTCTGTGTTTCTATACATTTCTTGAAGCTTTTTAAAATGCATGTTTATATGTTTAAGCAAAACTATAGCAAAGTCTATAGAAGAAAGGGCTGAGATTAAAACCAATATTTATACCAAAACAAATCAATTTAGGAATTTTCTGTGATAAGAATTTCTTGTAAACGTAGAACTTAACAGTGAGGACATCAGAGTAAGATTCTGAATTAAAACTCATGTAAAGATATTTATATTTTTATTATAAAGATAATTATGTAAAGCTGGATGGCATGTTAGCAACATGTTGCAACACTCCAATGTACATGTTTATAAAGCTCGTAACTCATTTAGATGTGAAATTCCGAAGATGTTTTTTTAACATGCGAGATTATAAAACATGACTTTGTGTTGACCTGTTTAAAAATATAGTGTGAAAATATCTTCAGTCAGGACAGTTTCTTAAAGGCCAACACCAACTAGTGTTATGTGAATTATTAATACATCTGAAATAGCCTCAGAGTTGATGGATGATTCCGTTTGACTTTAATCTTCCCGCTGATGCATTACAAGATATTCAGGCTATTACATCCTATCAAATGTCGCATTACCACAGTGTGTAAAATGATGCCATGAGGAATCAAATTCCACACCACTGAGTCATCCTACTGACTCACTGTGATCTTCAGCGGCTTAAGTAACGTGATAAGTACTACTGAACGACACACAGCTTTTAACCAACACAGTGTGTTTGTACAGTGTGCCCGAGGTCAGCTTGTTAAGAGTTTATTCTTCACAAACACACTACAAGATCTGATCATCAGAGGAGTCGCAGGTATTTGTAGAAGAAGGATGGCATCTCAGCTGGCTGACAGAGCTGAATGTGTGGCGAGTGAACTGGCAGCCTTGTTCCTGTCAGACAGCAATCTGACTAATCGATCCTAATCCATCTGGCTAATCCATCGATCCAAACATCAAACAATGTGATGCATTGATGAGCCATATAAAGACTGATGTGATAGGTGATTGTTTCTCAATTGGGCTAAGCTGGTAACACAGAATGAGCCGTGACATCACCTGTGGACATGCAGGATCTTTTAAAATTCACCTGATTACATTTTGATCCAGTTTGCTGCTATTTTCAGAGTAATAAATTCTGTAATATGAAGTTGTAAAACTGACCCAGATGAAACAAAAACCTCCTAAACGAAGTAACAGAAACAAACATAGTGTTACTATCTCGTATTTTCACTTCAGTAAACTAAATTGTGCTTTATTACACATGAATCAGTAGTTGCATAAACTCATGAAGTAAGAAGTAAATCTAGACAAACACATTTGATTTGTTTATTTCTCACACATAGATGTTTGAATTTTAGCGCCAGAAAGTGCGAAAAGGAATAAATATTTCAACAATATTTTAGGTGAATTAATAAAAGGCAATATGTATGGTGGAATTGTCACCAAGTTTTTTTTTTACATAAAATCACCATGCCATAGGTTTATTAATAATGCATTTAAGGAGGGCAGGCAGCCCTGTCTAGTCCTGCTTTACAGATTAGCTATTGTAGCTCAAATTACTGAAGTTAATGCTTGTTTTTATTGAAATTTTGAGAAGAATACACAGTACATGATGGGTGAAGGGTTTTTTTGGAAGCCAAAGGTTGACCAATAAAATGTTAGGAACAAAGATTATAATGGTTTGTCTGTACAGCGTACATTTTCTCAAGCAGTAATCATATAGGATGTGTTTATGAGGCAGCTGGGATTTGTTGGTTGCAGAACTGGGCTTGTGATCGAAAAGTTGCCAGATTGATTCCCGAGAGTCGACATGTCATGACTGAAGTGCCTTTAAGCAAGGCAGCAAACCCCTAACCGCTCCCCAGGCACCATGGCTAGTGCTGCCTCTTAGTCTGTTCAATAGTTCGTGCAAATGTGTGTTTCACTGCACGGATTGGGTTAAATGTGGAAGAATAATTATTTTGTGTGTAAAAATCACAATAGTGAAAAGAGAATTCAAAATGTTACATTGTGCATATGAGTCCTACTGTTGTGCACTGCACGAGCACAACAAAAGTAAAGGAGTGAGAAACAATAAAACAAACCTATAATAAACTATGAAATATGTGGTTTGGGCTACAACCTTATTTAATAAGCAGGTTACTTTTCCATGTTCATTTAATGCCAAAGGTTTATTTCTTGCAATCATCGTGGCAGTCAAAAATGTCAAAACACAGTTCACACCTCATATATGACATGTATAACACAATACAACCTGAAAATTCCTCTCAAATGTAAATCATTCTGTCCCACGGGTTTACAGTGAAATGCAAAGATGAGGATCACTCAATAGCAGATGATTTACACAAACTCAGAATAAAAAAATAATCATTTCCTACCTTGACATACTCCATGGTGGGGTCCATACCGCCGCCTTCCCTGCGACAGAGAGACAACACTCTCTTTAGTGAACACATTTACCCCAAATCTTGGTCTTTCGGTCTCAAATCTTCTCTGTCCCTCCCTGTTTCTGACTATTCTATTTGCACACTGAGAAAGTCTGATTCGCTTCTGCCAGTCCTTCTGACCACTGACCACTTCACATAGCCGTGAGATGCCAGAGAACCCCCAACACACATGCACACTGGAGAGAGCATAGATCATATCGGGCTAAATGGTGTAGAAGAGGAAATGCATTATAGAGCATGAGATCAAGTCACTGGAGAAAATGGAATATGTAAAGTTTGAGCTAAAATGTTGTAGCACATTTAAAACAACATCAAACACATTCTATCAAACGTAGTGAAAAACATTTTTCTGTGTGGTATGCAAGAGTAAAAGTAGAAAAACATTCGAGAATGAAGTTTACTCATGTTTAGCATCTCAACATACAATTAAATGTATCTTTAACTCACACTAAATGCAGCCTCAGGCCGTGGTCAGTTCTGCCAAATGCAGCATTTTTAGTCTGGAATGCAGCATGCAGGAACAAGGATGGTGAGATGAGAAAAGCTCTTGCTTAAAGCCCAATATTGGTTAAGTGGCCACACATATGTTTTTATTTCTCCACCCAGCTCCATCTTTACCGCCTGTACAGCAACGACAGATTCATCTAACCACCTTTCATCTAACATGAAAAATAGCCAGCCTTCGCTTTTTCTCTTACTTACAGACTTTCCTTGTCTTTTCCCCCCTTTCTCTTCTTTATGATGTGTTCTGTCCTTATTTTTCTAGTCTTGGTTTGCAGGCGGCAGAGATTAAGTGTCGAACACCCTCGGGGAAGGATTGGGTTCATGTTTAAAGGTAAAGCCCATTCAAAAGCATTTCAAATGGTCGACATTTTAATGCTGAAAGTGCTTATTCAGTTTTAGATAACAAAATTGGAAAACTAGCTGTTTTTTTAAGGTTCAAACTCCCGGTGGGGCGATCCAGGTCCTTTTTGTGTGGAGTTTTTATGTCCTTGTGCTTGCATGGGTTTACTCAAGGTGCTCAGGTTTCCTCCCACAGTAGGATTAATTGAAAATACCAAAATTATTGATGATGCTTGATACAAACTCATGTACTGATTAAACTTAAGCAATGAGTGAGTGTTTCCTGGCATGAGTGTAAACAATATGTAGAACATGACGTTAAAATCCCAATAAAATATCTTTCTTTGTTTTATCTTAATTACAATTAATGAATAAAAATAGGGTAGCTGAATTCGATCTCCACGTGGGGTGGTCTGGGTAATATCTGTTTGAAGTTTATATATTCTCCTCGATTCTGCATGGGTTTACTACGGGTGTTAAGGTTTCCTCTTACAGTCCAAAAGCATGCAAGTGTGGTGAATTGCAGATACAAGATTATCCATGACTGTATTTGATCTAAGCTTATGAACTGATGGATCTTGTTTATTGAGTAATTATAGTTTATAGTTAATAGATTTGATCAGTAAAATTACTGTTAAGTGCAGAAATGTTGTTTATGAAGTTGGTCATTGAAAAAAGTGAACATGCAATAGCACTGCTTTACCAGCAGATGTCACCAAGCTCATAGAATACCATCTAAATGCACCAGCGTTTTCTGCTAGTGAAGCAAATTATTATGACGTATTAAATACAGGGTTGACGAAATTCTAAAGTTACACAATACAAAACAAGGGTTTAATTCTCTAGCAAAAATGCACTTAATTAAATAGCGTTTTTATTCTTCATTTGCAGGTGCATTTTTGGCTTTCCTAGTGCTACAAGATTCAGAATAATGTTGAACATTTTTTGATCTCGGTCCTGACAAAGCAGTCAATGGAAAAAGTAATAAATGTGTAAAACTCTTCAGGAGTCTGATATTCTTGTCCTTGTGGTAAAGTTAAATACATCAAGCTTATAAAAACTAGACATATGGTCTACATCGCTGAAAAAAGCATGAGGCCAAAAAGCCGCAAACATCCAAAGACACACATCCGTCTCACTCCTGCTTTGCCCTTTTAATCCACAGCTGTATTGTTTCCTAAATTAGTTATTTGTACTTTGTTGAAGTGTGGAGTTTCCCAAAACCTCTTCGGTCATGTTCAGGACACCAAAGGGAGGACTCAGCAGGTCATAGAAAGGGTGAGTCTGAACTTCAGTAAACAGTTTTATTTAAGACATTTTGGCATCTGGTAGGCAATAAACCCTTAAACACAGAAATAGATGTCAGTCAGATGTATCACACAAACAGATGTTTTAATCCAATCGACTGACAATGATCATCGATACAGCATTTTCAGGCCTGTGTGCCTTGTGGTACTGGCCTATGTGCCTACAGTGGTAACATTCTGGTGGTAGGGCTAGACCAAGCAAGCTGCTGATTACTACTCTCATACCTTAACCACTAAGCCACCGATGCCATTGACCAAACTTAAAAAATAAAGAAACAATTTAACTCTTTTCCCCATAAACACAAGTTTTGACACCACAATACTCACAATGACATAGTATTGACACCTCCAGTATTTATTTATTATAAATCTGATTTGATGACTACATTTTCAGAGTTGTGTAGTATCTGATCAAACTATTATTGTAAAAGTCATTAATAATCCCTCATGAACATTTGTTTTTTATGCAAATATGTTTCACGGGTAGCCGTGGTAACTTATACATATGGGTTGTTTCAGAGAAAATGTTCGCCAAGCTTTTGGTAATGATTGTTCTATTGAACTGCTGGATGTCTCTTAATGATCACTGAGACATAACCAAATGTCTTGTTGTCACAACAGTTTTTCTAGTGTGGCCTGGTTGTGTTATTATTTGACACAATGTTCCGAAATCGTTTCTAATGTTTGCTGAACTTATCAAATTATGTCTAGGTGACATGAAGCAGCTAATCTTCTATCAACAGCTAAAAACAAGCGGATGTTTATTCAGCTTTCATCTGAAACCGTACGTCACATGGATACAGATGCACACACCCCTAGTTAAAAAGGACATATCAAATCAATAAAAACGATGCAGACAGAAAAGCTCAAGTTTTTACACATGTACTGGTCACGTTTCGACTTTCAGAGCTCTGCAAAATGCCTCTTTGCCCAAACCTCCTACATGATCCATTGTTGTTTGTCAGCAAGATCATTTCAGCACAGTACAATATCTCACTATCCTGCTTTCCATCAATGTGTTACTATATAAATAACTCACATGACATACACGCTCTCTTCCTCCATTGCCCTTTTATTGTTCCTTCATTGCTCTATGAATGAATTAGCAGGAGTCCATCTATTCTCATATTCCCATGATCTGCCGTATCAACAGATATGGATGCACTTTTAGCTTAATGCTAATATCAGGTTACTTCTCAACTACCTTTAAAATATATTTGTAGAATGTCGGTAATGTATTTCTTAACTTTCATCAAACTGTATCAGAAATACATTCGTAAATATGTCTGTGACTACAAGTTATACGACTTCTAAACAGAAAACCACCAAACTCATTTTATCTGTCAAAATTATGGGATTCTTTGAACATTCATTTTTAGAAAATTTTACCAATTTTTTATTTTTTTGTACTTATGTAAAAGTGAATTTCTTATTTCTCAGTTAGTTTGCTTAAAATTATTGAATTAATTATAATAATAATAATAATAATTATTATTATTAATAATATTATTATTATTATTAATAATAATAATAATAATAATAATAATAAACTCATGCATAAGGTCATGCCAGGCAAGTCTGGTTTAATGCTTGATACGCCAAGTATATGCTAATATAGACAAAGTAAACATTTTCATCATTAATAAAACTAACAAATAATGAAAAGTTGAACTTGTGCTTTGGTTGATTTTTTCCCACACAGTATGTTAAGCATGCAGGATGGTTAAAGATCCAAACCAGCAGCAGATGTGAGGCTGAACTATTAACCGAAATTGTCACTTTAATGAATTTGTGTGTGTGGAACCCGTACACTTTAGTAAAGTTCAGTAGTTTTGGAATGTGCCATCGATTGGACTCAATAAAACCTCTGGGTAAAAAATGGTCTTTATGCAGCTTTGGAAAAACTCAACGAGTCTAAAACTGTGGTTTTTTGCCTACTGATTAAAAAAAAAAGAAAGTTGTTCTAATTGAAATAATTTACTAATATTTATAATAAGGTGAAACCTATGAGTGCGGCACGGTGGCTGAGTGGTTCAGCACTGTCGCCTCACAGCAAGAAGTCCAAGGTTCGATCCCCGGGTCGGGCTGGGGACTTTCTGTGCGGAGTTTGCATGTTCTCCCCGTGTTAGCGTGGGTTTCCTCCTGGTACTCCGGTTTCCTCCCACAGTCTAAAAACATGCACTAGGTTGATCGGAAATGTGTAAATTTTCCCGTAGTCACACACAAGATCCCTGTAGAGATACAGGGTTGGGGATAGACCGTAAAATGTAATTGCCGAGATACTTTGGGGATCAGTAACAGTCCACAGAGTAACCCAGGGTCGAATTCGACTGAAGGGTAAAATAGAATAGAAATCTATGAATTTCATTAAACTACAACTGTTTGAATTCTCTTATTATGTGTAAACATATTAGTAACATCATTATGATTTACATTAGTTTATATTTAGATTATGATTATATTTGTAACATAACTTACGTATTTTGTTAGTGAACTGCATAGATTAGTAATTGATTGAAGTTAATAAATCAGCTGTTGCAGCAAACTGTAAAATCGTTTGGTATTACACAGACAACAGAATGCATGGTACCATCGTTAAAGCTCTATAAAGAGTAATAAGGACTCACCTGATTTTATACACTTAACACTCCAAAAGAAATCTGACACTAGTTTATACTGTTAGCTTAGCAGGTCACCACTACAATTCCCCAGCCAGATCGCTGCATTTCTGATCCAGAATAAATCCCAAATTAAAGATAGAAGTATTGTACAGCGCAGTCTATTTACAATGACCAAAACTCATGCATATAATTATTTACATAAACGAGCTTTGTCTTGCCAACCTCTCACTCTGCTCAGAATAATGTCTGTTTTACATCCTTCGATCTGCCCCCTCACTACCCTCATCTACACAAACCTCTGCACACATACACACACAAACACACACAGTGTTCGTCACCTCTTTCTCATGTCACGCAGAGTTGTAACCAGGTGTTGTTATGGTGATGAAAGTTGTACAAGGGCTCATTGCTAGCTCTATAGCCAGCTGAGCCTTATTGTGCACAAGCCATTTTTTACCTTAACTGCTCTCAGAGGCTTTGAAATATCAGACCAATATCAGGTAACCTTCTAAATGTCAGGCAATATGTTCTCCCCCCTCTCTCTCTCTCTCTCTCTCTCTCTCTCACACACACACACACACACACTTTTGTGTGTAACACATTTTAACTGGAGTTAAAATTCATGTCTTTTACAATTCTGCCTTGTCATATGAGTAGCTGCTATCTTAGTACTTAGTGCATTAATACACCAGGTCAGTCACTTATTTTTATGCCGTCTGAAGCAAGAAACATTCATTTAAACCATCGAGGTTTGCTAGACACCTCTATGGCAGCTTTTTAAATAATGCAATTTTTGAATCCCTGCAAGGATGCAAGATGCATTTTTGGGTTGTCTTAACTCTCTAGTAGTAGCACCCAACTGTTAGAAAACAGGACAGACCTTTGGGTCAGGGCACGTATCACAGGATGGTTACGTCAAACGTACTTGCATGGATGCGTTAAACGTATTTGTACCTTTGTTTGACTCTGCATAATTCTCATGTCTCTTCGTGCTAAATTGTGATGGCAACTGAGTTAAACATAACTGAAAATGGTGCCACTTTGTTAGGTCACCGAATAAAATCTGTGTGAAAGACAGTGTGAATTAAGGGAAAAACATCAAAGGAAATGATCTGTGGTGCAGATATGTGCAGATATGACTTCACAAACAGATCATTGTATAGTAAAAACTAGGGCTGTCCACAACCAAGGATTTTGCTGGTCGACCAGAGGTCGTCATTTACTTCAACTAATCGACTAATAGT
>JAOUQU010420432.1:0-10802 GCA_028566735.1 Ammoglanis amapaensis
TATATATAGATAGATAGATAGATAGATAGATAGGTGTGTGTGTATTTGCTAATATGCTCACATTTTGTTATTGCCATATAACTCACTTTGTATGGAATTATTTTTCTGTATTTTGACATCTGCGTTTTGCCAATAATATAAAGTAAAGTCAAATGCAAATAAATAAACAAAAATCAAGAAATTAAATAGATTTCAGTTTGTCTTGTTTCCAGTCGGAACGTATATAGGGCGAACACTGACGTGGCCTTTACGAAGAAGAACTCTGGGTTGTGTCACAAATCACACAGTCCTTCCTGTCCACTATCAATCAGTGACGACTTAAATAGTGTTTGGCTGACTACAACTAATTTTAATAATAACAATCATGTTAATAGATTCGTTAGCTTGATTGTTTTGGTTGCATTATTTGGTGATATTTTTAAATGAAAGCAGTACAGAACGCTGACTTGTTACCTTATGATTGTTATTATTATCAGTCACCAAGCAATTTTAATTTATTTGACTAAATTTCACCTTAATTTAACTTTGGTAGTTTGAACAGGGATGGATTAACACTATTGTGATTGCAGTACATAACATTGCTTTATGGTCTGTAAAATACAGTAACAGTCACTGTGTAATATTACTGTTATTAAAATGTTATCAAAGTGTCTTAGTGAACAGTTAAGTTACATAAAATGTTTAGACTTTTGTGTTTCAGTGGATAGCACGGTCATTTCACTACTGAAAGGTCCTGGGTTTGATTCCCAGGTGGAGTGGTCTGGGTACCTTTAGTTTGCATGATCTCCCTGTGTCCACATGGGTTTGGTTGTAGTTGCCCCCATGGTTAGGATTAGTGAGTTATGAGTGTTTAGACTTTACTGTTTAAATTCCCAAAAAATAAGTTTTACAGTCTGTACAGGGAAGAAATGTCTTTTTACTTGTTATTCTGATGCTTATACTGACAACTTTCATTCAAGCCCATTTAATCTCTATTTAAAACCTTTACTGTTATCCAGTGCGAGGTTGTGCTTTCTGTACGTTTCTCTATTATTAGCATTTTTATTTTCCAGCCACCTCAATGCTGCATGTTATTGATAAGTTTAATAAATATCTATCTTTGTTTCTTTCTCAGCAGTGAATACAGGGACGTCTCTGGTGCTTTCGACCCTGTTGTCAGTGCTGGTTTTTGCAGGAATGCAGATGTTCAGCAAGCAGCTGGCCTCCTCTGAGTGGCTTACCATCCTCGGAGGCTTTTTGGGATCAGCGCTTTTCATCTGTTCACTTACTGTATCCTCTCTGTAATCTTTGGGTTGGAATTTTTAAAGGATTGTCCTGTGTGTGTATACATGAATCACTTTTAACAACAACAACAACAAAATTGTCTTATTAGTTTAAGCACAACAACAGCTAAATTTCCACTATTCGGCATTTAAGCCTTTACTTTATATATATTGGGCATTTATAGCCTTTGCATTATATACTGTAAGTGTAACTTCTGCCAAATACAAAAGTGTAAATGTAAGTTAGTGCATCCACATAGTGTTTACAGTTTATAGCCAAAACTAGGTAAATATTTATACATTGGTAGCTTAGTGAGCAGAGCTTGGTTATAATTAATAGTATTATCCTTTAAAATCCCAGGTCTGCCTTGCAGTCACTGTTGAGCCTATAAGTAAGGTCTGTGCCTCGCTCGGTTCCAGGGGTTCTATACAATGTTTACACTGTATGACAGATTCAAGCAAGATTTATAGAAGCTGAAATATCTGACAGTAGTTTTACTGTACATCTGTATACATCACACAAAACATTATATTCTAATGAAGTTTGTTTTTTAATTACTAATGTTGGAAACTACTGTACAAAATCAAATGTTTTTAGGTGCACAGTATGTTTGGAACATCTGTAAGTTTATGCTTTGTTGTTGATAAATTTTACTGGCCTTTACAGAGCTGCACTAAGATCAGTCACACTAGATACCCCTAGACTGGCATCACCCCCGCATTACCTTAATTTTACAAAGTAACTGAGCAAATACCAATACAAATCTTTTTGGCTTCTTGTTAGTGGTCGGCAAAGTGTATGTTTGTGATCTACATTATTGTTTTGATGCTGGATGCCCTTTTTCCAGTTTGGCAATGCCTAGAATCTAAGTGCAGGTACTCTATGCTGAAATGAAGTGGAATAATACATTTTTACAACAATTACAACAATAATGAAGTTTTGCAGTTATTTTGCATTTGTTGGGGGTTGCTTGTGTAAATTAATTATGGATTTTTGCGCCCGTTCTGCCTTAACTTGTCAGGCGTTTAACAATCTGGAGAACCTTGTATTTGGTAAAGGCTTCCAGGCAAAGATCCTCCCAGAAAGTGAGTGTTCTAACCATTTCATTGTATTTTATTAAACACTCTTCATTGCACTTCCAGTTAAAAGTTTGGGTATACATAATTAAAGTTAATATAATTTGGCCTGATTGAATTTTGTAGAGTGTAAGAAATGCATTGCATGCCGTCAGTATTCAGATCATTTGAATGAAGAAGCTTTGAAATGCAGTAGCCCAATATTGCTGAGATTCATGGATTAAATACCCACGTATATACAATCCCAGGACCAGGAATGTGAGCATTATGGTTTGTCAGGCTGAAATAATTGTATATTGCTGCATTCTTTCCTGGCTGATTATAATGTTCCACAGAGACGAGGAATCATTGTCTTATTTAGTGTATGACTCATTATATTTAATAATAAGTAACAAGTAAAGAAAAAACACTTTCATAAAGTCTTTATATATGTCAACATGACGGTTCATATAATCATATAAGTGCAATGGCTGTTGTAGTTTTACATATACATTATCTGTTGTAATAAATCTAATAATTAGGTCAGCAGTGGTTTTTGTACCATTAAGTGTGGTCAAATACTCCCATTAAGTTAAAAAAATTTAGCTGCTTTGTATAATAAAGGAATTATTTTACTTATATTTTATATATTGATATATATATATATATATATATATATAATTAAATAAAAGATGATGTCTTTCTTTTCCAGTTCTTTTGTGCCTCTTTTTGTCCATGTTTGCCTCTGGTCTGGTGCATAGAGTGTGTGTCACCACATGGTGAGTATCACAAGACTGATTAAAGCATGTAGACAGACATGTGGACATAGTGAGATGCTCTCATTATTTGGTAGTTTAACAAACCTTATAGACTTTATCGCTGCATCATTTCTTAGTTTTATGTTAACAGGGGTGATTACTGAATCTTTAACTATCCTTGTTCATTCCATCATTGTGTGCAGACTGTAATTATTAATGCAGTTGTATGTATGTTTTATTATTAAACAACTTTAGTATCATTTTTATTAACTTTTTACAGTAATAAGAAATATTTGTTGTTGTATATTGAAATATTTGCTTCGTATTGTATTTGATTGTTCCTGTTTATTTTTACAGTTTAATATTCTCACTCTTCGCTCTCTACTACATCAACAAAGTGTCAGCAGCTCTTTACCAGGTCACTGCTCCCACCATAGCACCCACCAAAACCACCGGAAAGAGCAAGAAGAAGAACTGAAACTGAAAGTCCATAATAATCTCAGAATATCTTATAATCTGGCACTTTTTAAAAAACTATTTTTTCCTTTCTGTTTGCATTTCTACATTCCCTTTTCCCAGTCAGGAATTGAAGCAAGGTTTCCATCGATCAGGTTCATGTACATAATAATGTGTTTAGACAGGTCATTTTAGTTTACCTAGTGCAGTAATCTGAGTGTGATTCTTGAGTTGATTTGGAAACAGCTGTTGTAGCTACGTGAAGTGCTTTCATTAAGACATTTTTGTTAATAAATTTGATATTAAAACACTTTGTGTATATTGTATTCTTGTGACATACCTTTCCAAGTCAAAAATGCAGATATCAAGAAATAGAAGCAGACCAAGTTAAAAGTCACTTGAGTTACTCACCAGTACACAATGAAAAGAGAAATTTCCCTAACATGTAAAAATGACAAAATACATAATATTAAAGTATGTCGTCCTGATAATTTTTATTATATAAATATTTTTTCGATTTCCTGCATTTGTTGGCTTTTGTCACATTGGGTACACACTAGTATTGAAAATGGGTCAGCTAGCACATCTTTCATCTATGCTTAATTTGTAATTCAGCTTGGATATACTTTGTATGGGTTGTTCATACAATTTCTGCTTCAATATAGCTCATTAGCTGCTCACCTTTTTACTCTCATCACCCCATCATCTAGGTGGCAGATTAATATATGGCTGTAGTACTTTATACACGTTTAATTCTCAGGATCTTATTAGGATTTGGAAACAGAAGAGTTAAGGAGGTCTTTGGAGACCTCATCACATTCATAGACCTATACATGCTACTCCGTTCTGTTTAGTTTGTAGTTGCATGCAGGTGACCGCTGATCTAATTCACCGGCAATACAGCTAAATTTGAGCCAGTCGTTGACTGCTGAGGAGCAGCTATGTCTAAGATGTAAAACCAATCTGATGCATGGTATGGGTTTGTTATTAGAAACCAGAAGATGGTCTTTCCATGCTTCAAAGTGTGTCTCCCTTTTGATTGTAATCTGAAGTTTATGTAGATCAGCTTGTATATCTATACCAGATTGTATAAGGCGAGTGGAATCTAATGGAACACTCCATCTTTTATACTGGCCAACAGTGCTGCAAAATTTTAAACCATGTCAATTGCTGTAGTCCACAACGAAAAAAAATGTAATCCATGTTTCTCCAACTACACATGCTCAATATTTGGTGTAGTAGAATTACAAGGCTAATCCAAATTGCCTAAAATTCACACTATGGATTCTAAATTACACCATGTTACATAAACCAAACTAATGTGGACATTTTGGACTATTAGAGGAAACCAGAGCACCCAAATAAAACTCACGCAGGGGCATTCATTTTTAAATATTGGACTAGTAATCAAAGGTTTGCCAGTTTAAGACCCACAACTGCAAGTTTGTCATTGTTTGGCTCACAAACAAGGTCTCCCCAAGCCTTTAGTTCCTAGGCAGTATATTGTCTAATAATTACACTTTTAATACAAGTGTATGACCTGAAATTTTTTCCTGTCATAAGTGTTCTGCCAGTCTGAGACCCCCCTGTGAAATCACTCTCCCCCCACACGTTAGATTTACCTGCCTCGACAGTAATTTAATATCGGCTATCATTGGTATAGTATTGCCAATACTAGCCATGTATTTACTTGGTATCGGATCGATACTCTACAACAGAATCTTAAGCTTAGTGATAATATATATGGGTTGCGTTCGTGATATTTTAGTATATTAGTTGCTTTTTTGGTGTAATATGTTGAAACTTACGTGTAGAGGGCGCTCTTGGACGAATAAAGCATCCAAGCGCGATTGATTTCTAAAGCAGATTTCTAAAGTTTTATTTGTCGATTTATTCTAATGAAAATTCATTGGTGTATTGTTTTACTTAAATAGTTAAATCTATTTTCTTTAAAAGTAGTAAAAATTATGAAAGAAATTTTTTTATCAGGAGCTGTGTTGTCTGTTTTATTGTACATATTTTGGCTGCTCCTGCTCAGAGGGTCTTCACAATGGATTGTCGACTCTTCTAAAATGCCGGATGACCTTACTGTCAGAAGCCGCCTTATTTGTCCAGAGCTACACTATATGACACATGATCCCCTGGATACCTGGACCACCCCAGTTGGGGCTTGAACCCAAGTCTTCTTTGTTGTGAGAGGAATATCCACTACAATATTGTGTTGCTTCTGTGATGATCTTTGACAGTAGATTTAAGTGGCCGAATGTTCACAGCAAAATGCTTTTTGTGATTGTCTTAAATGATCTTTTAGCCATGTCATATTTCTACTGTAAAAGTTCATAGGTAATAAATGTTGACTTTTTATGTTCCATGCAAACAGAAACATACTGATTTGTTACTAAGTAGGTCTGTACTCCTAGTAATTCATAGTTTTCCAAACACAGTTATGATTTGCCCAGTGTGTGACCCATTGTGGCCCTAAATAGGAAAAGTGGTGGCATGGTGGTGGTGGAGTGCCCCTGAAGTAAAGCATTGGATATCACATGCTACAGATACTTGTTATGCATATGCCAAATATTATAACATAAATGAAGTATTTGTCTTTTCTAATTTATTACTACTATATGTATGTTTGGCGGCACGGTGGCTAAGTGGTTAGCACTGGTGCCTCACAGCAAGAAGTCCTGGGTTCAATTCCCGGGTCGGGCCGGTGGCTTTCTGTGCGGAGTTTGCACGTTCTCCCCGTGTCAGCGTGGCTTTCCTCCAGGTACTCTGGTTTCCTCCCACAATCCAAAACCTTGCACTAGGTTGATCGGGAATGGGTAAAATTGTCCTGCAGTTTCACAAGGTCCCTGTGGCGATACGAGGTTGGAGAAAGACCTGGCAACCTACTCAGTAAAATTATAATTGCTGAGTAACTCTAAGGATCGGTAGCAGTGCACAGAGTGACCGAAGAGTCGGATACGACTGAAACGGATGTTTCAAATGTAAAATAATGTACATTTACTGAAATTAATGTGTAACTCGTTATGGTTTTTTGGGGTGGGGGATCATGTATATTTGTGGAGTTAAAACCATACATCGTTGAATGCACTAACAATGATAATGATGATCATCTTAATGAGAACATTCCCAGGGACAAACTAGGGCCCTTATCAGAAGCGACATATCGATTCATATGCGTGCATTTTTGTGAAAGTATAGTGTCACAATTCCCATTATATTTTAGTGAATCAGCCCATATCCTCTCAAAGGTCTAGAGCAGATGTGTATGGTATATCCAAACTGTGTATGGTATTGGCTTATCCAATATACTGCAATATACATAGAGGAAGTATATATAGATCTATACATCCAATGCTTTTTATGGACAAACTACAAAATATAGGAACGTTCCCCGCATTGTCTTGCTAAGAGTAAGAAAACTGAGATTCCAGTGTTTTTCTCCACTGAATGGCAAAATGTCAAATGCTATTTTGAAACCTATTTTCTTTCAACCTTCTTCCTCAATCAACTTTTTTCTCTGATGCCAATGTCTACAGAGTGGACACATTTACACAGACAGATACATACAAGGCGAACTGAAGATACAAAATAGTTTGTGATTATCTTCAAAATAATCTTGTGAATGTGAAATAATGAATCTTGTTTTATGACAAGTGTCATTAATTTGCTACAAATTCAAGTAAAATCATGTAATAATGAATAATGTAAAAACGATAACATTTTTAGAAGTCAGTTTTTATTTTTTTATGAGTTTTTTTTCAGTTGGTCAGTGATATTCGCACATAAGTTTTGCAATTTGCAAATCGATTTGCAAACAAAACTAATTTACTTCTTAACATCAAAAACAGTGTAGACCGGTTTTACTAAAAATGAGTAAATAGGTACAAAGGCAGTGCATTTTTGTCATGGAACATTGTCAAGAATCCGGAAAAGGTCTCAAAACAGGGAAAACTTGTCTTATGCGAAATCTGTTGACACATGATGGTATAAGGTCTACTTAGAATAGTCAGTTTGTTTTCTGTCAGTTTGCACATCAATAGGAAGTGATAGAACCAGATATTTTATAAGAATGAGGACTGTCGTCTATATACTTTCAGCCTTATACTTCAATTCTGGTCATTTATTGTTGTTTTTTGTAAATGTAAGATTGAGCATAAACCCAGCATTACCAGTTTGGGTGTGTAATGTCACTCTAGGAGGCACGGCGGCCTCAGCCCAGGTTTGATTCCTGAGTATAGCAAAGTAAAGGGTGTGTTTATTCGATGTTTACTGAGTGCATGTTCTCCACATGCCTGTGTTGGTTTCTTCTGGGTGCACCGCTTTTCCCCCACAGTCCAAAAACATGCCACTAGGTTATTTGTAGATGCATAAATTGTTCATTAGATATACAGTATATACTCTCCATAGTGCTATGGGCTAGAGAAAGACCTGGTGGCCTACCATGTAATGTGCAAGATCGGGCACAATATATACAATATACAAATACAATATTCTATACCCATATTACCTTTGTGGAATTGGTGTATGCCCTTTATAATTAATACCTTATTACTTTTCTTTAGAGGCTTGTAATTTTATATTTGATATTGACCTATTAATCTTATCACCATTTCCATGCACCATCTGCTTCTTTTAGGTCTCACCACAGCATCTTTGTTGGGCTCAAGTCAGATTTGACTAGACCACAACAATAAATTTCAGTCTATGCACATGTTAGATGTTGCACTTCATTACAACACAGAGTTAGCTAATGGAAAACTGTTCTTAGAGTTAAGTTAAATTACCTCCCAAATAAACAAATTGTGCATGCAACACTTTTAATATTTTCTTTCTTTTAAGATATAATTTACTAAAATAATATTTTAGGGGGATATTGTGGCTTGTTAAATATTTAAATTACAGGGTAACTTAACTGCAGTTGCAAGTTTCCTCCTTATAGCTCTTTGTTTGAGTCTAGTCCCAGAGATGTGGGCATTTCCCTTAGTTGAACAATGGCTGTTTTTTCTGTAGAAACATGAAAGCTGTCTCCTTAAAGTAATGGTTGGCTTTTGAATGAGTCTGATTTACTGAAGATTTTGCATGGTTGTTAATATCAAGCCTGGCCCTGCTAAACGAGATTAAAATGTTTTAATTTAACTTGGGTGGTCCGGTTCAGAAAAGTCCAGTTTTGGTTACAAAATGGATGATAAAAATATTTCCGCTGAAGAAAATTAAGCTTTATTGTCCATAAGTCTGCTGATGTTGCACAATGAGAACTTAATATTGTTGTCTTGAAGTGTCTCAGGCTAAAGTTTTTGTTCCTTTCTGGTCATCAGAAGCCTGTTGCCAGTGCTATATGGCCAATGCAAACCTATTTTGATTATTTAGCCATTAACATTGTCTTTAGATCTTTTATTCACACAACCAATCAAACCTGCATCTTAATTTTTTTTATTAAAATAGGATTTAGCCAAAGTGAAACAATATTTTCTAAGCTGTATTGGGAGCCACCTTTCACATAAGCTTGAATTCATTTACTACAAAGACCTCTGTTTATCAAAGTGTTGACTTGTTTCTTCGTCCCTTTTGATGGAGAAAGAAGCTTTTCTCACTGACATTTCCTTTCATTTATTAAAGGATCGCAACCGCTCTCCAAACACTCTGTATTATGAATATGGACTGCAGGCAGACCAGGCCAGTAATTAAGGACCTTCTTATTTAATAGCTATGTCTATATATTGGCTGTAGTATGTAGTTTTGAATTGCCTTGTTGAAGCATATATCCCTGCAAAAGATGTTGTCGTGAAGACAGTGCATTTTCTAAAATATGAATAAAGGCAACACACCACAGAAAAGTAAATTAGCTTTGTCTGGCTTTTAAATTAATGATGTCTTTGAGGTTTGAGGCAAGCACACAATTATTTTTTGAAGATTCTTATTAAGCGGACTACAAAGCATGTTTCTACTATGTGATGGTCTATCCTAAATTCTTCAAATCTGAGAAAACTTGACACCACTTCTAAACATGAGTAGTATAAGGCTTTTCTTTGCACAGTTAAGTTTTAAGATCCATTTAATTTAACATCTGGAATATTTTTTTTAATCTCTTAATGCTTTTAAATGTTGTAAAGCTTTATAATTCTTTTTTTTCTTATGTGAAGCACTTTGAATTGCCACTGTGTATGAAATGTTCTTTGATTTTAAGACAAAAAAAAAATTATTAATTTTTGCACACATTTGTTATGAAACTCAAGATCATTTGACATTTTGTTCACTAAAGCCCGTTGTGAGGTTATAATCACATGTTAACATCAACGTCTAAACTGCCTGTTTAAAACATTTTTAAAATGTTGCCGTTACACTGACGTCCGAGTAAATGTAAAAAAAAAAACTCTGTACAAACATTTATTTTAATACAAGCTTAAGCCTGTTTCAGTAATATCCAGGAATGTAGTGAATGAAAGGGAGTCTGAATACGTCACACACACAAAATCTGGACTAAACTCTATGTTTGAAGTAGACATGATTTTCACAAGCTCATGCAAGCCTTCTCTTTCTTTGTTCTCCTGTCTGTCTGCTAGAGATTATTGTTTCTGATAATTAACAGTTTTCTGTCACAGACAATGGAATCTACGACTTTGTATTCTCATACTTGTTGTGACTGGCATGCTGAATTGTACAAACAACTGGCATTAGACATGTATGTCTTTGTTCAATGTTTGTAGTTGAGTTATGTCAGGGGAACACACCTACTAAATAAATTATGCGGGTTAAGTGATGATTACCATTAATTTCAACATCCTGTATATATCATACTGGACATGTAAAAGCATACCTTGAGAACTAGATGTCAAAAATAGGTTTGGGGAATACTTATGTGGCATTCTCTTGGTTCATGCATCTGAAAGGTCCTCTCAATGGATTTGGGTATAAATCCATCCTTGTAGATAATGTACACATATTCATGCTGAGAGTCTTCCCTGTGATGGATGGTAATTTTTAACAAGCCAGTGTGAAAAGGCACACAATTTTAAATAATCTGATGTTGGCTGGAAGAGCATGACCAATACTTCCAAGTACTACCTTGTACTACCCCTAAGTTTCCATACTTGAACCAAAATGAAACTTTGAAAAAAAACCACCTTGATTTTGTGTTGGCTTTAAGGCTAGTCAGATATGCTGTGAGATGCAGGGACAGTAGGGACAGCGTAGCCTAGTGGGTAGAGCGTTGGGCTGGGAACCCAAAGGTCGGGGGTTCAAATCCAGGCTCTGCTACACTCCGCTA